>JAJHUR010104967.1:1001-16922 GCA_027495735.1 Lutjanus campechanus
TTAAAAGAAGCAACTCCCACAGCACGTTTCACTTACACGTACCTAAATCGGTAGGTACGGGTAGCATGTGCAGGCGTACAAAAAAAACCTCTAGAGTAGGGTATGGTTCCAAGAGCCATCTTGAATTTACAGTGCCACTTTTGCGCATTTCTGGCCATTTCTAGTTGATGTACTTTAATGAACTCCTTCTAGACAATTAATCTGATCAACTTCAAAATCGTTGTGTGCAATCCAGAGATGTTTGGAATGAAAAGTTTGTAAAACTTTTTGACAAACAGCATGGTCTTAACGTGGTGCAGAATTTTGATGTTTTGCAATAAAGCAGGAAGTTAACGTAACTTCAGTGTATCAATCCCGCCCAAAGTTCACGTTTTCTAAGCGTTCCAGCCTGAGGACATCTACATGCCAGAATCATAAACATCGTGCCACCTACTGGCAACAGGAAGTATGCCTTTTGTGACAATTGTGACAGTCATTATTTGATTGATTTCTTGTACATTTGATATGCATATATATGTATATATATATGTACCCAAAAAAATTGAGCAAAATCAAACAAAAAATCAATGCACATATATATGTATGTATATGTATATATGTATGTATGTATATGTCTGATTACATTAACATAAGACCAACACATAGGCAAAGATAAATCGACCTGATCGTTAGAAAACAGACAAACAAACAATTCATTTACCCAACACTGACAAAAGGCTGCCATGAATCCTCATCCAATCATGTGAACTAGTTAACCAACTAAATCACTGTGCTGCATCTATCCACGATGGTGATCTAGTTAGGTACGTGTTATGGAAAGACACTGGCCGATTACCTGTATTATTATTAACTCCACCATTATTTTTTGAAAAAAGTCGCCAGCCAGTACCAGCATTTTTGACAAAATTCACTGATTTTTCAACACTTGCAGAGTATTCAGTTCAATGAATATGTTAACATGGAATATATCAAAAGAAAGAACAAATCTTCTAGTTTCAAACACAAAAAACATTTTGTTCTAGCTTCATTCATTCTTTTTGTATAAGCACTTGAATGTTGGTTGTATCAAAAAATCCACTTTTCAGACAAAAAACCAGAGAAAACGGCAATTTTGTGAAAGACACATTTTAAAGCAGAATATTGACTTCATGCTTTTACCTCTGGTTTCTTATCACTTCACATTATGACATCATTGTCACCAGTGTGACTAGCTTTATGTGTGTACCCTGCCCCCTGGCCGAAACACTCTGTCCAAGGACTGGAGCGCACTCCGCCCCGGCTGCGGCGCGAGTCCCAGAGGCTGCAGTGTGAGCAGCCTCACTGTTCCCCTGCTGCTGGATTTTGGGAAGTACAGCGTGAGCAGCCCCGCTCTGTGCCCAGGGGCATGGTGCTCTCTGACGTTTTCAAGCTACGTAACATCATCTTCTTCTTCTGCTGCTGCTGCTGTTCAAATTTTGTGACAAATTTTTGTCAGATAATCCGTCACAGCGTCACCTACTGCCTGGCAGTGAAAACAGCAATTGACAGAGTATCTGGTCAATGGCGGGGAAGCGTTGTGTCTTAAATGATGAGATATCTCATCAGTGGTGGGGAAAAAGTGACGTGTTAAGAGAAGCAACTGGTCAAAGTACAGAGGGTGAAGGTAATGCAGCTAACATTAGCCATGCTACACCTACTGCTGATTTAGCAGGTCTGGGGAAGCACAAACAAGAGTAGAACCGAAAATGTTCTGCACAGTATATGTAGCAGGGGGTCCCGGCTCCATATCTCTGTCAGCTAAAGGGTCCATGGCCTGATATGAGCTGTAAACTTAATGTGATGTGAGCTGTGATGATAGGAGGCAGCACCATCTCTCTGCAGCATCTGATGATGAGCGAGGCAGGCCGTTTCATGTTCTTTCAGCACCCTCTCTTCTGAGTTAAATACGATTTCCGAAGCTTCAAGCTGGTTTCAGGAAGTCTGTTGAATACCAAGCATCCCTTTGGCACCCCAGCCTTGTGTGACCTCCGGGCTCCCATCGATCATCAAATGGTCCCCATGGAGCAGCCGACCACCGGTTGACACCGGCAAGCTGGAATAATAAATCAGCAGCAGACTGAGTCAGATGGAGAGACCTGGACAAATGGGCCATGATGGGGGACAGTGGATATGAGTGGGACCTGTGGTTGAACTGGAAGCAGGCAAATCTCTGTAACATGGGGGATTTAACAGAATTGAAAGGCTGCACAGTGTGCTATAAAAGACCCTGTCATTTCTTATGTAGACACTGATCTCTCTGAAATCTGTGACACACACACTTGATTTTGTCCTACTTTTTCTTAAAAGGGTTGCATTTTTAATTTTTTATAGATATAATTGCAAATGTACTGCGTCTTTGGGAAAATGTATTTCTTTAATGACATTTTCAAATAAATTACAGCTAATAGAGCAATTTGTGGAGAATCAAATCTCACATAAGTGCAGACAGGAGCAGTCTGCTGAAATTCAAATGAACTGATGAAGTTGTAGGCGTTGCAGACACTGTGTCAATTTGGATTCTGCAGCCGTGCCTGATGGAAGAATTTGCCTCACTTATGGAAGGCTGCCTATCAAGAGTTCAGTGTGAAATATCAGCTAAAAAACTGAATTATGAAAACTATCTGTAACAGTCCTCATGTGACACTATTAGTCCTTTTAAAGTCTGTGTAAAAGGAAGTCAGAGTTTTTTTTTCTAAACACTTTCTAAACTAGAAAATAGTTGCTGAAAACATGTGAAAAGACTGAGAATTGTAGTAGTGCTGAATTGTGGAGTTAGACTGTTGAGCTGTTCACAATTTCTTTGTTCAGGATCTTTTGGGTGGACCTGAAACATGGCTCGTTGATGTGCCAGAGCCGTGGTCCCCCAACATTATATAAGCCCCACGAAGCAACACACAAACGTCACCGCCCCTCACCCTCTGTAACAGTCTGTTACAAACGTACCTCAGCGACTCTTAGTCCAATTTGCTGTTCTGTCGATTTACACTGCCTTGTTGAAAATTGCTACTGTCGCACAAATCAATAGCAGTGTAACCCTAAACCTCTTAACCCCCTAACCCTGACCTCTACCCTAATCCTTACCCTCTACCCAGAGAACTGCCAAGTCGTACATCTCAGTAGGTAGCACATATCAACAGAACACCAACAGTTCACTTCAGCTCACTTCAGCTCCAACAACCTGACACAGAAGAAAAAAATACCATCCTGTCACCGTCCTCTGGCTCTGGTGGCTCAAACATGTCTGGACATGTCCAATAAAACTGCAAGACAGAGCGTCCATGTTTCAGGTTGTTTTCAGCGGAGCGGACACACCCCAGCGTTTCAGAGCAGAGAAAACGGCTCATTTGTTTATGACTTTGGAGCCTAATTTTATATTTCACTGATTTTTTTTTTTTTTTTTAATCATTGGGTGGGTGGAAAACATACCTTTCTGTGGTGTGACAAACTCAGAACACACATTTATTGTTGCTGTACATGAACATTAAAAATCTCTTTGAAAATGTTCACATTTTCACCTTATGTATAATCCTGCATATCTGCTTTCTTCAGTTAATATCTGACACATCTGCTTTCTTCAGTTAATATCTGACACCAATGCTTTCTACATTCAGCGTGGTTTCACCATTTTATGCAAGCATATTTCACATTGCTATTTTTGATGTTCTCATATTTGTATCTACTGCATTCATATTCACACCTCTATATATTTACATTACAATATTTTCATACTCAAATTTATGTATAGCAGATATTTACATATATATGGTGTGTACAGAAAGGTAACAGTGGTGTCGGGGAAAAATCCATAAAAGCAAGAATGTCATTCTCTTTCAAGTCAGAGCTATCTGTGTGGTCCAGAACATAATATACAATGTCTCAGTGAGCTTGACTTTACATAAAGGCAGCAGTTTCTGTCCCAGCTGAGCTTTATAAAAAGACAGGAAAAATACTTGATGGAAGAAACCTTGGTAGAGGAAATTCAAGGGAAAATGGCAAATGCAATAACATTAATGGAACGTTGTAACAATTTGTAGAATGCAAATCAAACAACAGAATTATAAGCCAATAAAAGGATTATATTAGGTTGGTGGTAAATGTAATATAAAAATCCCAGGGAAATCCAATATTGTTTCTTCACAGTGTTTTAATCCCAAGGTGCCAGTGAGGTGGGTCACAATAAAGTGGTGGGTCAGTTTATGTGGCAGCTTGGAAGTCGAGCCGAGTCTTGGTGGAGGATGAGGAGGTTGCTTTGAAAATGAGGCTCAGTCACTGTGAAGATGTTGCCTATGCACAGCCTCACTGTGCCATTACTATGGCTGTAGATTCTCAGACTGGGTTGTACCACTATTAAATATATATAAGAAGTTTCAATCAGAGTCTAACAGGTTTAATTAAGCAGAGTTCTATTGCACAATTAGAAACTAAGATACATTTAGTAAATCCAAGTTTATTGCTGTAAACTGTAAATAGGTAAATAGGCTTTAATCAGTATGGAAATGCTTTCGTACGTAGTAGACTAGCTTAAAAGTTAATAAATTGTTACATTGTTTGCTAGATAGCTAAAAAGTTAGCAAAATGTTAAATTGTTTGTTGACGAAAATGTTAACAAAACATTGCTTGCTGGCTAGCTGAAAAGTTAGTTAGCATAGTTAGCCTACTCATGATGGCTCAGCAGTGAAGTTCTAGTTTCTTGACTTCTGAGAAAGAACTTATTGGCTGAATTATTGGATCAATATGGCCAAATAATAGAGGATTAAAAAATAGACAGCAGCACAACGAGGAAAGAAGAGACTGGGTGGAAACAACTGACAGACTCTTTTAACAGATCAACTGGAGCGAAAGAAAGGAGAGACACATCATAAAACTTCATTGGATTTATTTTATTCTGCAACTTTATTTGATGAACTTGAGTATTTTGCTCCATCTACTGTATGTCAAAAAGACAGATACTTTAAAAGTTAAACCTCTTCAAGTGTAAGTTTAAACTTAATACAGGATCACAGTTTAATTTGGAGTTTTGGTGCAACATATCTAAATTTAATTTAAGTTTAGAACAAACAGCCAAAACAAGCTATATAAAGCCTTTATTGTCTCCATAGGGAGCTGGGTGAAGTCTGATAAATGTCCAAAGATGATGTCAGTGTTGGCTGAGAGTTTAGACTACAAGCTTGAAGAAGAAAAAAATCTGAGGATGTGGAGTTGCCGAGAAGTGAGCTTACCACTTACTCAGCCCGAACATCATCTCTGCTTGAGGCTAGCAGCTCCAGGCTACATTAGCCCTTACTAGCATGACACACCCAAACCTGTACAGTTGCGTGAAGTGCTGCGCTTCTTTCTGAGTGATGCCGGTTCCTAGTTTGGACAAGGATGAACAAAAATGTGTGGAATAAAAAAGACAATATCCTTGGTTCGCTGCATCAGTTTTGATCCATTCTTTTAATACTGTCCTGACAACAATCTAAAAATGCATACTGAATCTTTTAAACAGCAGCAGTGACAGATTCTGTGCTTAGACTGAAGAGAAATACACCAGATTTAGCTGCAAAAAGTACATTGTACATTGTTTAGTGTTTTGTTTGAAGGAGTTCCCTCTGAGGTCAGAAATCCCGCCCGTGTAATAAAACAGAAAATTTTCAAACTGCTTCAGAAACTTTGGGTTTTTTATCTGAAAAGCATGAAAAATACATCCTCAGAAACCTCCAGCAGTTTACTTTAAGATCTATATAGTGAGAGGGTGAGTTTATTTTGTCGAGCTCTGTGAGGAGATTAAAAAGAACAACATGCACGTTTCAGTCTCTGAGTCAGAAAGATAGTCTCGATGCACCACCCATTTGCAAACAGGCATTATAATTTGGCAGCCGTTACTGGGTCATTACAAGGCAAGAAAACACCCAGCTTGACTCCTATAAACAAAAGAGAGGTTTGGAGCTGGAGATTTTTTCAAACAATATACAGCAATATTTATTTATTTATTTATTTATTTATTTATTTATTTATTTATTTATTTATTTATTTATTTATTTAATGTATGTTAACACTTAAGACAACACAAGGCAGAAAAACATATCAATATCACATTATGCTATGGATGCAGTTCTGATCATAGACTCTAGAGAAGCAATAAAATGATTTTTAAATCCATGGCATTATTTTAAAATTAATATTTTGTGTTTTTGTTTTAGTTTTTTTTATTTTTTTTATGGTAAGTAAGCATGTAATAAGCAGGATAATGTATAGTGATCAGGTCATTATTGTGAAATAAACCACAACAAGGTGATGCAGTTCTGTGTCAGGGTCCTACAAATCTTGAAATTACAACATAAAACATTTTATGATATAACAGTGAGTCATCATGGTATAACGGAAATTACTTCATATTGAAATAAGATGAATAGCATATTGTTATAAAAAAGAGACACATTTGTCAATATCAAACTACTGAAAACTACAAAAATGCGAAACACTTAATATTATAACAATAAGTTATATTATAACGTGGAATGTTTCACATTATAACAATATAAATAGTATATTGATATAACAAGGAAAAAAAGTTGTATGGTTTAACAATATTAAGTTATCACATGAAGCTTTTCATGTTTAAACAAAAATAGTATATTTTTATAACAAGGAAGGTTGCAGTAACACTTTATAATAAGATAAAGGGCCTTATTGATAGGCAATAAGGCCCTTTATAAATGCTTACTATATACGTGTAATAATAGCATAACAAACATGTTAATTGTGAGCTTATAAGACATTTATAAGCAATTATAAGAAATTTGTTAACACTGCTTGTTAATAAAAGCCTTATGATATTCTTATACTTGTTTATAATAGCATTATTATTATTACTAACTTACCTATTATATTAAACCTTCACTAAGCTTTTGTTGTTGCTATTCTAAGATTTCTACATACTTTATTATAATTTATTAGCAGTTAACTGCACTTATTAACAGTTAACTACACATTTGGCGGTAACAGATCTTAAGTTTTTTGTTTTACGATATAACAATATAAGGTAACAAGATAAATGTATTGTTATGACAATTAAAGTTTATTGTTATGATATGATAAAGTTGTTTGTTGTCATATTTTGAAAATATTTTGTAAAAAAAAAAATCTTGTCATAACATACTTTTTACTGTGGCTGTAATGCTGTGGCTCAGTGGTAGAGCAAGTCGTCTCCCAGTCGGAAGGTTGGTGGTTCGATTCCTGGCTCCTCTGGTCTACATGTTGAAGTGTCCTTGGGCAAGACACTGAACCCCACATTGCTCCCGATGGCTGCGCCAATGGTGTATGAATGTGTGTGAATGACTTCTGATGCACAGGTTGGGTCTTTGTAGAAGAAGCCACCTGTGTCATTAGTGTGTGAACGTGTGTGAATGGGGTGAATGTGACTTGTAGTTGTGAAAGCGCTTTGAGTAGTCTATGACTAGAAAAGCGCTATATAAATACAGTCCATTTACCATTTACCATACTGATCCTTTTTTGCAGCAGTAAGCTTCCATATAAAGTTTTTTTTTTTAAAGCAGATTGATATTCTTAGTGCTCTCAGATTCTCAGAGGGGTTTTTTTCTTATGAGCATATGTAGCACTTTGGTTTAAATGTTTTTCAGGCAGGTGAAATAAATAAAAATGTCAAGGCATGTCAGAGTACCTCAAAAGTGACTGACAAGCCTCAGAGTTTTAAAAGCTGTGAAGTGAGTGGTTAAAAGGTTACGTAGGAGTTGACTGGCTACTGTCTGGCAGTATTATGAATATGTGGATCAGGAGTTGGCCTTTTGATGCAGAGTGTAATATGTGTAGTTTGAAATGCAGGAGGCACCACCTCTGTGGAATGTGATTAATATTTATTAAACTAGGACTGAGTATTGATCAAAACTCTTTCAAAAGGTTAGCTGAGAAGCTGAGCTCTTTCCCATACTTTCCTCTGTGTTTAAATATACAGTTCAATATGAACCCCAAAACAATATGGACCACTCCAGAAGGTTTAAATCTGTTCCCTGTTCACTCTTAGACATAAAGGTTCCAAAAGGGTTCTTCCTGAAGAGCTGAGGCTCAACCCAGAACAATTTGCTTCTGAAGAACCCTTTTTTGAAGAAAGGGTTTGTCAGGGAAAGGGTTTGAAACTCTAAGAACATAAAAAGGTTCTCGGCAGAAGCCCCTAGGTGGGTTCAAGCTGAAACTCTTGGAATGTAAAGAGGTTCTCAGTAGACCTCCCGGAGTGGGTTCTCAATAAAAACCTTGGAATGTAAAGGTGTTCTCAGTTGAACACCCTGGATTGGTTCCACATAAAAAATGTAAAAGGGTTCTTGTTAGAAGCCCCTGGATGAATTCTAGATTAAAATCTTGGAATGTAAAAGGTTTCTAGGTAGAAGCCCCTGTGTGGGTTCTAGATGAAACCTTGGAATGTAAAAGGGCTCTTGCTAGAAGCCCCTGGGTGGGTTCCTGATGAAACAACTGGAATATAAAAGGGTTCTCAGTCGAACCTGCTGGGTGTGTTCCTGTTAGCACCCTTAGAAGGTGGAAAAATTCTGGCTAGAACTCCCTGAGAGGATTTTGGGTGAAACCGTTACACCACAGAAGAGTTCTCTGCAGAACTTTTCGTAGGGGGTTCTGGGTGAAACCTTTGACAGATGATCTTGGTATAATCCTGAATGTCGGGTTCTAAGCAGAATTCTCTGAAGGGGTTCCAGTGTAGCCTTCACAAACCAAAGAAGGTTCTTGTATGAGGACAACCCGAAGAGCCCTTATGGTTCTAGTTATCTCATTTATTTATGAGAGTTTATCCTGTGACCTTTGCTGTGCCAACAGCTCAGCCTCCTTCAAGATCAATAATATTTCAGCGTGTCTCATTCTCACAGTTATTGATGGGCCTGAAATTGGCTTGGATTTTCACTTCCAAACATACAGCAGCATCAGTATCGCAGTGTCATCGTCACAATGAATTTGTTGCTGCCATCATTCGTCCCTCACGAGGCTGTCAACTGAAATTATTTACAAAGTCTTCTCCCGGAGACGTTGTCGCCTCCCGCCTCGTCCTCGGCAACACTTGACAACGCAGACACTTTTTTTCCCCCTTCCACGTTGGATCCAAACACACCACAGCCCTCGAACCGGAGAGGCTGAGGGCTTTGGGTTATGATCACCCTTGAACTACAGAGGTGGCGGCTCTAGTATTCTCTTTGAAAACTAAATCCTGTCTCCGGCCCTCGACATCAAAAAAAGGCAGGAGATCAAGACGAGGAGGAGGAGGAGGAGGAGGAGGGGGAGGCGGTGGTGGTTGTAGGGGTGCTAATTAAAAGCATGGATTATTTATTTGCTTCGCGGTGGCATTTTGCTTGTTTGCCAAACAGCTGCTGTGGGCTGAGCGCTGCCTTAGCTTGGCTGACTGCCGCACACTGGCTGTATTGTAGACACATATGGTCATATGGTACACACACACACACACACACACACACACACACACACACACACACACACACACACACACACACACACACATTCTCCCGCTCACAGATGCATTCACTGCTGCACACACCAGAATCTCCCCGAGAATTTTATCCCTGTCAGGCCTGAAAAACCTCTGAAAAAGTGTTAGGATGGAGCTCACACTGAATTTTAAATTACCTACACTCTTAGAAATAAAGAACCATGAAGGGTTCTTCTGCTTGTTCTGATAGGAGAACCCTTAGAAACTTGGACCTTTTCCACCAGCATTGAACCAGCCCCATTTTGGTTCAAACACCTAATTGTTCTGAGCATTTCCACCCCCCTAAAACTGGTTCAGAGCATAAAAAATTTATTCCCAGCTGGAACCAAAAACCAGCAGGTTTTCCTTGTTAATGACATCCTTGATTACAAAAACTAAAACTGGAGAAAATGTAGGCTTATTCATGAGATAACACCAAGGTTCTAAGAATCTTGAATGGAACTTCTTCAAGAACAAGAACTAATTTGGTGGAAAAAGGCCATCAGAGTTCTACCCATAACAAATCTACAAAGAACCCCTCCCTGATGTAATGGTTCCACCCAAAACCCTCTTCAGTGGCTCTTTCCAGAACCTTTCCACCTTCCAAGGGTGCTAACAAGAACCCTATTATATTCCAAGGGCTTTATCTTCAACCCACTCAGGGGTTTCCAACGAAGGATTCTTTGGCTTGCACCAATAGGACAACCCTTTGGATTCTTGATAGAACCTTATATAAAGGTTCCACTTGGAACCCTTTCATTGGCCTTTTCCACCAAAATTGAACCAGCTTCATTCCAATTCAAACACCTAATTTTGAATTGTCCTGAGAATTGCCACCCCCCAAAAATTGGTTCAGAGCCTGAAAAATGTAATCCCACCCAGAACCAAAAAATAGCAGGTTTTCCTTGGGAACCAAAGTGGGCGTGTCATATTCTGCAGGTTGTTATTAATGGTGCAGCGCCCTCTATTGATACATCCTTGTTTACATCAAGTCAAACTGGTGGAAATTTGGCCTTGTCTACTAGAGTACCAAGGTTCCAAGAATCTTGAATGGAACTGGTTCAAGAACCAGAACTAATTTGGGGGAAAAAAATCTATCAGAGAGTTCTACACATAACAAATCTACAAAGAACCCTTCTGTGGTATAATGGTTCCACCCAAAACCCTCTCTGGCAGTCCTTCCAGAACCTTTCCACCGACTAAGGGTGCTAACAAGAACCCACCAAGAAGTCTATTATATTCCAAGGGTTTTATCTTTAACCCACTTAGGCTGTTCCAACAAAGGATTCTTTGGCTTGTCGCCACAGGAGAACTAATTTTGTTTCCTGGTAGAACCTTTCATAGAGTTCTACCTAGAACCCACCATAAAGGTTTATACTTTTTAGAACCCCCTATGAGAAATTCTACAACGAACATGTCTATGGTGTAATGGTTCCACCCAGAACGCTCCCTGAAGGGCTCTATCAAGACCCTGGGCACCTTCTAAGAGTGCTAAAAAGATTCTAGCCAGGGATTTCTACCAAGAACCTCTTTTATATTCCAAGTTTCCAATTTATTGAAAACATACTTCAGGCATTTTAACAATAACTTTTATTTATTCCAAGGGTTTTATCTAGAACACACTTAGGAGATTCTACCTAGAACCTTTTTATATTCCAAGGATTTTATAGAACCTACCCAGGACATTCTACTAAGAACCCTCTATATATTCCAAGGGTTATATCTAGAAACCACCCAATGGTATCAACTGGGAACACTTTTATATAATGCTACAAAGACAAACCCTCAATGAAAGAGTTTATTTCTTCTAAAAAGGGGTTCTTTAGATGAAAAGGGCTTTTAATTGAAACAAAGAACCCTTGACAAATGCTGCCTTTCTCAGCTCTTTGGGAAGAACCCTTTTAGAACCCTTAATTCTAAGAGTGTACAGTGCGAGGGCAGGTACTGGAGTTGAATTTGGTGAAACAGAACGTGTATTCCATATTCTAAAACTGTAATGTTTTCAAAGTGAATGCGGGCGTCTCTCAAAATAATCTTGTGTGCTTTTGCTTTTTCCAGATTTGTCTCCTCGTCCCCAACGCTGGCTCAGCCAAGCTGCCAAAGTAAGTGTGCCAGGTGCCTCAAGTGAATGATGTAAGAATGACTTATTGTCATGGTAACGCTGACAAATTATAATTGGAGTGTTCAAATGCAAGTTGCATGTAGGTCACTTGCCTTGGGGATCAGATTGGGCACCGTGTGTTATCCATGTGGTCCAGATGGAATAAAAAAAAAAGAAAGAAATACAACTCCATAAAGCTTTTTGCTGCTCACACTGATTAAAAAACATCAGATCTGTGTCACATGTGAGGGGACTGAGAACTGGGACACTTTGAGCTACAGTATGGCTGCAGCCTAAAAGGCTCAAGAGCCAACACTAATGAAATTCTTGTAGGTGGGTTAGCAGCTTGTTAGGACAGGGAAGGTTAGGACAGTTAGGACAGAGCTGTATTCATTCGTGTGGGAGGAAGCACTAATGGTACAGATATTTAATGTTTTGTGGCACATATAAAAACACGAGAGCGCTGAAAAAAACATCAGTTTATGAAAATGTGGATTCTTTTCACATGTTCTTTTTATAAAAACACAAAATGTCAGTGACGGTGGTTCGCAAAAATATGATAATACCAATGAAGCTAGAATTACAGCCTCACGGTTGTTTGCCTCTGCCAACCAGTCAAGTCCACACTCATATAATATGTGTAGTTAAGAAGAAGTTAATAAAAGAAATTAATAAAAAGTATTAAGTGCATTTTTGGCAGTATGGATGATTTTATATTATTTCCAGTAAGAAACATGCCGTCTTCACCATGAAGTTGACCTTTGACTTTTTGGAAATAATCACTTTCATTTTTATCGTACTTGACAAAATTAGAGAATGAATTCTTGTGTAATGTGAGGTGAGGGACCTTGGACTCTGGACATTTGCACCAAAATTGAAAAAATTCTCTTAGGTGTTCCTGAGTATATCAGTTCAATCTTATAGAAGGCAGTTATTACATTCTCTCCACAGGCCTCCTGTCACTTTTTGGGTTGATTTTTAAAATGTTGCTCTTGACGCACAAGATGGGGTGGGGTGCCCCTATAGCTCAGTTGGTAGAGTGCATGCCCCGTATACTGAGACTGTCAGTCCTCTGCAGTGGCTGCTGGTGGCCCACTTGCTGCATGTCATCCCCTACCCCCCCTTCCTGTCATATCATCAGCTGTCACCATCAAAAATTAAAAAATGCCAGAATGGGTCATTTGGTTACTCTCAAAATGGCCTATATTACCAGTTAAGTTAGGCCAAGTTAAGTTAAGTTAGGTTACATTAAGTTACGTTATATTCCTGTTTTCTGGTGAGAATGGGCTGGATTTTCGGGTCTTTCCCGACTCCTTGACTCTGGAACTGTTACCATAAGAACTTTTAAAAGCATCTCAAAATCCATAAGTTTTCTTTAGCTTAATTTAGATTTCATAGCTTTTAATTGTTTTAATTGTCTGTTATTTTGTTTCTTAAATCTCCTCTGTTTTAACATGTTGTCTTAAATGTATTTTTATGATCTCCGCCTCTCTCTTTACTTCCTGGAAAGCACTTTGTAGCTTCTAAAAAGTGCTGTAAATATAGTTTGCTTGCTTGCTATGAAATGCTATACGAACAGAAGCAGTAATGGCGGCAGCAGGGAAGCAGCAAAAGAGTGAGCAGACCACCGACAGCGTAAATACACAGCTATTATGAAAAGTGTATGTAGGATATACATTATGTAGCAGTAAGCTTGCAGTCTTTACTTCACACCCACACACAAACAGTTGAATAAGAATCAAGCCAAGTACATATTTGTTCAGAAAATGTGCATAATGATAAATTGTTTAGAGGCAAACAATCCATTTTGCTTGCCAACCTGCCAAGTCTGACACCTTACATCAATGAGCAGATGACGCCCACTTGACATTAGTGAGAAGGATGTTCTTGTGCTACTTGTGATTGTATCTGTCAGGCCAGGTTTGCCTGGAAACATCTTCAGGGTCTGTGGGTCAGGGCCAGTACCATCTTGCGATCAGAGATTCAGATCACCCACTGTGTTTAACCAGTGGCGGACTCAGGCTGTCTGAGAGACAGGGTCAACAAAAGAAAAGGGGGCACCAGTGTGCCGAAAGTCGTGATGCAATCATAGTGAATCAGTTCCAATCCCTTGTTTGGACAGTTCCACCTCTGTAATAAAAACACATAGGGAGCAATTGACTATTTAACCATTTAAAAGCCTGTAGAGATGCTAGCATGCGGGGCAGCCTATGGCACTGCATTGCATTTTATCCACTGGAGGGCACCCTAGAGGACGCTTTGTCATGCTTTATCCAATGGAAGGGCACCTTACAGGGCACTTTATCATGTTTTATCTACCTAGTGGCTCTCAAGAGCTTTTTTTTTTTTTAAACACAGGGCCACCAAGGGGGGCAGTCACCCCTCTCCTGTTCCCCCTCTGAGTTCCTCAGTGTGTTTAACTGCTTCCTGAGCTCCCAGCATCTGAGATGGTCCTCTTTATTAAACATTGTTCATATTATTTTCAGTGATGTGATGTGAAGAACAAGACAATTTGTCACAAAATAGAAATGAGAGCAGGCAAAAGGGTGCTAACTTCCCATAAAAATTGCAGCTGTAACATTTAGAACTTAAATGCTTTAAATGCTCCTTCTCTCTGTAGAGCTCTCAAGGTTGCGTACACACCTGAACATCCAAACCAAGGTCTTAACCAAGGTTCATGTTTTTGTTCATGTTATGCTAGCCTGCGAAAGAACTCTACATGACATTCCTATGTGAGTTGTGTACTCCCTATACTCTCCCTGAACCAAATGATTGATTTTTAGACGGGTTGAATTGACAGATGCCATGTCTCCACGTCCTCCCACTGTACAAAGCTGAAGCCAAAATGTCCTGGATATGAGCACCGCCATCTTGCACTTGTGACGTCATTTGGAGCCAGAGTCTGCACAGCAGTGACCGGGGTTGGAGCTGTACTTTCGGGTTCCCGCCCACACAGCCAGCTGACTCAATCGTGAGCAGAGCTCAGCTGTCAATCATGGCATGAAACCCCCTTTTTATAGCATCAAATAGCTAATTAAAAGCTAACTGATCAGAGAAATGAACACCTGAACAAAAATCACCATGATATGAGCTACCTAAAATGACGAAACACGTTTAGGAAACATTTATTTGATGTATACTTTGATATTTTAGTTTGCCCCATCTCCTATTAACACTGGGGAGGCAGGATTTATGACCTGTGATGCAGCCCACCACCAGGGGGTGATTAAGATGCTTTGGTTTCATTTTTGGAGAGCCCTCGTGTCCATTCCCAATATGTTAGTGGTCTGATGTTGGTATGATGTTAGTTCAAGTCAATTCTTCTGTTTTACACCGGGTATAAAAACTAAACTGAACCAAAACTATGTGCTTGGCTACATACAAGAAACTTACACTGTAAATGAAGGTGCTTATAATAAGCATTAGTTGATAGGTAATAAGGCCAGTATAAGCGCTTTATTAACATTAATATGTTAATAATTATATACTATAAGCACTTACATGAAACTTTTAACAGTTAAGAGACTGCTTAAGAATGTTAGCTGTTAATAAGTACATAATAAAGGACAAATTAACATTAATAAGCATGTTCACACTTTAGAACAGGTACCCTCAAAATACGTAGTTAACTGTTAATAAGAGCATGGCTAATAAATGCATAATTAGTATGTCAAAATTGTAATAAAGCAACAACAAACGCTTAGTAAAAGTTTAAAACGCCATAATAGGTAAGTTAGTTAAACTCAATAAACGTGTTTGTAATTCGATTATAAGAAAGCCATAAGCCTCTCATAAATGTTCTGAAGCAGTCTATAAACTGTTTCTTATGAGTGCTTACAATTGTCTTATAATTTTACAATAAACATGTTAATTATGCTATTATTAACACTTATATGTTTTATTTATTTACTTATTACCTGTTAACTAATGGTTATTACAAGGACCTTAATATAAAGTGTTGTGGTAACGCTTTATATTAAGGTCCTTGTAATAAGCATTTATTAATAGGTAATAAGGCCCTTATAAGTGTGTATAAGATGCTTATTAACATTAATATGCCTTTATAAGACTATATAATGTATTAATAGTCTCATTATATTATGTTAATAACAGACTATAACAGATTTATAATAACTTATAAGAAACTTGTTAACTTGTTTGTTGATGCTTAAGAACATTAATAAAATCCTCATGAGCATCTTAGAATTGTTCATAATAACAATATAAACATATATTGCTGCAACTTTGTCCTTGTCCTGCCTTTATTAATCTTTTTTGTTTGATTTATTAACATTAATATATACTTAATTGCTCATCTATTACT
>JAJHUR010104970.1:1569-16141 GCA_027495735.1 Lutjanus campechanus
TCATTCTGCGCTGCAGATGCGTTAATTGCGTTAAAATTTTTAATCAGATTAATCATGATGATGGATTAATCTGCGTTAACGCGTTAATTTTGACAGCCCTAATATATATATATTTATTTATTTATTTTTTTATTTTTATTTTTTTTATCATTTTGAAATCATTCTTTGAAATGAGAAGTTATACCAAGAAGTTACCCAGCTGTTGGCCACTACAACTACAATCGGGCTTTCCAACAGTGCAGGGAAAAGTTTTAAAAGAAATCAAAAATGATGACAGAAACATTACCCTGCAAACACAGTATGTCCCTGCAACATCGCAAATGTGATGCAACATTGCATGTTCGTTGTTCGTTGTGTCAACATTACACTAGTTACATTGCTACTACCTTATTTAAACATTATAACATAATGGGTATTTTATGTTTTTTTGTAACATCGCTCAACATCCTCTGCATAACATTTCTTGTAATTAACATATATATCTATATATGTTGTGAAAACATCACAACATCTCAAAAAAGAAATGCTGAGACATCATACCAGCGACAATTAAAATAACGTGCAGGAAAAGACGATGGAGTTTCACTTGGTAAGTTGCTACAATGTTACACGTTGCAAAAGATACATTGCAACTGTGTTCCTGCAACGACTTTGTGGACCACAACAGCCGGGGTGGATTGAACCAAAACAGCTAAAAGTGGTTCGGCCAGATGGATGTGAGGTATGGCAAAAGACCAGCGAGCTACGGAGGCCTCGACTGGTCTCAGATTTATCGGAGGCAATGATGAAGGATGGCGAATTCTTTTGGAATGTTAACAGCATGTCAACATGCCAACAAGTGCCTTTATGTAGACCTGAAAAGACAAGCTGGTGCTATCACTCTGCTATTTATTGTGCTGTTTCATATTATGAGTCATTTGTATACACTTTTTGTTGGTGATTTAATACCTCTGTGTCATCCTTAAATGTTCACATTCTACTTGAAATCTTTTTTAAACCTCCAAGGCACCCTGTCACCAGTTTTGTGTAGTCACTTCGTGTTTTATTTTGGTATGTCTTCCCTTGTGCCTTTGTTGACTATACTTCCTGTCTTTGTCTGTTTTCCTGCACTTTTGATTTCTCACAACTCATATTCACATAGAGATATTGAAGAGTGATGAGCAAATGCCATCCAGAAAGCTATTTGTGCATTGTGTCAGACCGCCAACACAAGGGCATCCGGTTCATTCTCGGAGCAAGCCTTGATGGGTTGAGCCTGGGTTTCAGGATGGAAGACAATCTCTTTTCCTGAAGACTCATGGGTGGTTCACACTACACGCTGGGGCAGTGCACGGTGGCATTGTGGCCAAACTGCAGTGGCTCGCACAGGCTGTGGTGTCCACACAGGTTGCATTTCTGCTGCGAGGTCGCTGCTGAAAGCCCTGTCTTTATTCATAGAGTTTCCAGAAGAGAGAGAGCAGAGCTGCACACGTGGGCTGTGGTTGTGTTAATATGAAAACGAAATGAAAACCAAAAAGTAACACCCACACACACGCTGCCCAAGCATGTAGTGTGAACCAGCCGTCACACTCCGAATCAGAGATGGTGAGAGACATAGAGGCCAACAGAACCACAAGGTGAGATGAAAGCTGCATGAGCAACAATATCCAATTGCATATTACAATTTTTGCAGTTTAGACCACCCAACTGGAAAGTGCATTTGGTATGTTACTATGGAATGAGGAATGTTACATGTGAACTGCAGAGCAGCTCGAGTTGATTGACTGAACTAGCTCACAGGCATCGCTACATTTATGGACAGAGGTGTGAAGTAAGCAAGTACAAATATTTGTACTTGGTACAATTGTAGATTTTACAGGTATCTGTTCTATACTTGAGCATTTCTTTTTTCTTTTTTGATGAAGCTTCTTGGATGAGAGGCTTCTATGACATATAAACAAGTTCAGTTGCCTTCGATTTAATCCTTTCTTGAGACAACTTTTAACTTTTACTCCCTACATTTTAACACAAACATCTGTACTTTCGACTCAGGCTTGTTATGTTTGTTTCAATGTATTTGAGTGGAATTATTGTGGGACAGTGGATGGGACAATAATACATAGAGAAGATTTCTTCGTGTATCCATCAGTGCATATATCAATTAGACAAAAGTAATAAGACAAAAATTACACAAAACAAAAAAGACGTAAGATGAACAACGTAACGACAAAAAAGACACAAGATGAAAAAGACGAAACTCGACCAAGATGCAGAAGACGTAACAGCTGCTCAACAGGACAGACTCTGGACTTGATCATCACTAAGTGTCTCACCTTGTCTGTAGGGAGTCCCACCAGCACTGGACTCAAACAACAGCCCAGCATCGTAGAACACACTCATACCGTCCCTCCCTCCACCTGGTGTGCAGCCTGTGTCGGACTTGTCCACCATGTCCCACACCTGAAAGTTATTCACACACAGAAATGCAACCAGTTGCAAAGTGAGGTTTTACATGAAGTAGTCTCTTCCCACTTTTTTCCACCAGCATGTGATTTTTTTCTTGTTCATTATAACAAGCTAGCTAGCATGTGACAAGTGAAGGGAGACACCCGTTGTCATGGATACACACAGGCATGATGGAATGACTACTGATTGAAAAGTTAAGTAGTTAGGATTTCCAAAGTTAAGAGAAGATATGGGGCCCTATCTTATAGCGATCTAAAGCGCATGGTTCAAGGCACAATGGTTTTAATTTATTCATTCACGTCCAAATCCACCTTTGCCACTAGAATACACCCTATCAGCTGTGCACAATTTCCTTGATTATTTCATGGTATATGGAGTATTTTGGGCATAATATGCAATAAGAGAATCAGAAAGTCAACCTGCATCACCTTTAAGAAGCAGGTGCACCAGGAGCACAAGCGTTTGCAGCATGATGGCAGATTTACCGAGGGGAAACAATGAGAAAAGACTCTGAAGTGAGGAGACAGATCTCCTGGTTCAAGAAGTGACAGCGTGAGAGTGCTCAATATAAGTGTGAGGAAAATGATGTGCAATTTACGCACAGGTTATCTAAAGGGTGTATACAACCAGCATCAGTCTCAGACAGAAATACACCTGTCACTTTATTTTTTTTGTAACCAGTTCTTTTTTATTGGTTTTACCCTCGATTACATAAGTTATATACAATTAAGTACAGAAGACAAGAGGAATCGAAAAAAAACTACAACAACAGGGGGGCCAGTGAGTCATCCCCTTGACCCCCTCCACCCCACCCCATCCCATAACCCCCTACCCCCTTGCCATTTTATAGGAATGAAGAGAGATGTTTGTTTGCAATCATAACATAATCGATACTTTTATCTGTGGTCGTGGGTCACATCAATGATATTACTTGGTCAGCAGCTCTTTTGATGGCCTCTAATGTTTCTGCTTTGGCATTATTTATGGATGAGATTGACAATTCTAAGACTAATACATTATGAAATGAAGATATCCACTGATTAATACAAGGAATATGTGGGGGTACCCACCTCGTAATGAGGATTTTTTTGGCTGCCATTAATCCAGCAAAAAAAACCCGTGTCTGGCAATTTGATCATTTAAGTGAGGAATCGTCATTCAACAGTACAACATTTGGGAGGCGCAGTATTTGCACCCCAATAATACCAGATATTATGTCAGTCACCTGACTCCAAAATAGGTTGACAGCAGTACATTCAAAAACATGTGCACATAAGTTCCAATTGTCTTTTGGTTACACAAAGAGCATATTGGGCTTGGAATCATCCTCAACTGACATCGCTTCCTATTTGACAAATAATACCGATGTATCATTTTATCATGTATCAACTGGTGGTTATAGTTACGTGATGTTAGAGAAATATTTCTCCAAATTCTCGTCCAATCAATATCCTGTCCATAATTTTTCAAATCTGTATTCGATACTGCAGTAATGCCAATATAACCAAGTAATCTCTGTTGCATATTTTTATATATGTGTGAAGTAAGACCACTGCTGCCATTAAAACTCAAGATCTCAACCATTGGATGCGTTGGCAGATGATGATTCCAGGGTACACCAAATGTACACATGACTGTAAGTAGCTGCAGATAAAAAAAGAAAGACGAACCTGGTAAATTAAGTATGCTTAAAATCTTGAAAAGACATTAGACCATTGTCATTTATTATATCAGAGAGGAAATGTATTCCTCAGGTTTGCCACTGTGGGAATAGAATTGGCTGGTTTCCAATGCATAATAATTTGTTTCGAAAAATTGGTGTATTATTATGCCAGTCTACCTCCTATTTACACAGTTTCTCTACATGTTTCCACACCTTGACCATTTGGCCAATAATTGGTCCAAATTTGTGGACACAATCTTTATAAGGTATGTCAGAGAACAAGAGATCTCCAAGTTTGAGTGGTGAAACTGTATTTTTTTTTCAATTTTGACCCAGGATACATTTGACCTTTCTTCCAGCCAATTTTTCAATGCTTTGAGAGTAAATGAATAATAATATAGCATAAAATTGGGCACATTAAGTCCACCGCTCTTTTTGTCATACTGTAATACTGTGTGCCTGATTCGTGGATATTGTTCTTTCCAAATATATTTCAAAATTCTAGTCTGCAGTTTGTCCCAGAACCCATCTGGTGGTAATAAAGGCAGCATGCTGGCTAAAAAATTGACCCCTAGCAAAATATTCATCTTAATAACTGAAATTCGTCCTGCCATAGATAATGCAACATTAGACCACTTGTTTAGGTCTTCTTTAATCATTTTAGAAATTCTTTTATAATTCTTTGCTACTATTTTATCTAGAAAAGCGTAATGTTGATCCCCAAGTACTTAAAGTTTTGGACAATTTCTATTTCTGTATTCAAATGTACAGCTTCCACAGCTCTGTTCAAAGGTAAAAGAGATGATTTATTTAGATTAATCTTAAAACCTGATATGGCACTAAATTTACTGAAAATATCTAGAACATTAGGAAGCGTATTTGGCACCTGATCCATGTACAGTAACAAATCATCCGCATAAGGCTAAATTTTATGATTGGTGTCTTTTTGTGAAAAAGGCTGGCTCTGTGATCGGAGTAAGGATGGACTCTCTGGAGGAAGTTGTGGAGAGAGACACAATGAGGACGGTGGAGGCCATCCTAAACAACATGGATCATCCACTGCATAATACCTTGATGGACCAAAGAAATAATGGTGGTGGAAGGCTCCTCTCTCTTCGTTGTAGGACAGAGAGATACAGAAGATCTTTCATACCAACTGCCATCAGACTCTATAATTCTTATACTAATAGATGAGACTACTACAGACAAATGAATTTCCCCTTGGGGATTAATAAAGTATTTCTATTCTATTCTATTCTATTCTATTCTATTCTATTTTATCACTATCTGTTTCACTGCATCGGAAATTCGTATCTTCTGTGCTAATGGTTCTAAGGAAATTGCAAACAGTAATGCGGAGACAGGGTAACCTTGCCATGTACCACGTTGGATTGAAAATCTGGATGACCACTGGTTTCCTGTCAAAACCACAGCACTCGGATTATTATACAGGACTTTCAACATATTCATAAATTTCTCCCCAAAGCCTATTCTCTGCATTGTATACCACAAAAAAGGCCATTCCAGCCTATCAAATGCTTTTTCAGCATCAACTGAAAGTATAGCGCAGGGAGATGGAATATCCGGTGCAGTGTGTATAATATGCAGCAGTATCTGTGTTTCATAAAACCCGCTTGATCATAATCAACTAGTAGAGGAAGTACCTTCTCTAAAAGGTGAGTCATAACTTTAGCAAACAATTTAATTTCAGAATTTATAAGTGATATGGGTCTAAAACTTGTGCATAAATTAGGGTCTTTCCCCTTCTTAAATATAAGAGAAATAATAGCAGTATTAATATCTTTGTGAAAGCTTCCCTCTTTAACAGCTACATTAATCATTTCCAACAGTATTGGTCCTAAATCGGACCAAAACTGATGGTAAAATTCAGGTGGAATGCCATCTATTCCAGGAGATTTACCAAGATTCATATCTTGCAGTGCTTCAAATAATTCTTTGAGCGTTCCTGGAGAATTTAGATACTTGGCCTCATCGACAGATAGCTGAGGTAAATTCAACCCAACAAAGAAATCATCTAACTTTTTATTTGACATTTGCAATCGTGATGTGCGTATATAAGTTCTTATAGAATTGTTTAAATTCTTGATTAATGAGCACTGGATCATATAAAAGAATTCCTTCATTGTTTAAGACTGAAGAGATCTGAGCCAACTGTTCAGTGTTTCAAAGTTTACTTGCTGAAAGGGAGCTTGGTCTTCTACTATCTAAATATTCTGTCTCACCCTGTGGATTAAAAATTTGGCTCTCTTGGTGATTAGTGCATTAAGTTCAGCTTTAACTTTAGAGACTGCTCTTTCTCTATCAAGAGTAGGATTACTTTGATGTTCTCTGATTAAGCATGACAAGGTTCATTCTAGATCCGAAACTGCCTTAAGCTCTGCCTTATTTTGGGCTGAGGAGAAGGCTATTACATTATCACGAATATATCCTTTTACTGAATTCCACAGATGTCTAACATCCTTGACTGAATCATAGTTAAAAAGGAGAAACTCACTTAAACCAGCCCTAAACTGCTTGCAGAAATCTGGGTTCTGTAATAATGTTAAGTTAAACTTCCATCTTGGGGCTCGATTAATTTCATTGGTTATAAGGAAGGTACATACATTGGCATGATGGTCTGATATGGACATGTGCACAATTTCAGCATTTTGAACTAAGTGTACAATTGTAGATGAGATAAAAACATAGTCTATCCTCGAGAATGTGTGATGCCTAGCAGAGAAAAAGGTGAACTCTTTTACTACAGGATTCCTGAGTCTCCATATGTCTACCAGTGCATAATGATTTGTTGAATTAATTAACGCTGAGTTAGCTGGGGCATTACTTTGTGTGCTTTGAAAGTGATTCAAAGAATGCAGGTTCATATGAGTTAGGTGCATAACATGTTACCAAAGCTATTTCTCTGCCACAAAACACACCCTGTAAATAGGCAATTCTGCCATCTTGATCATTGCCTGTGTTAACAATATGCAGCTTCAAATTATTACGAATTAAAATAATTACTCCTTTATTTTTACTCTTGGAAGATGAGTAGGCAGCAACTCTATAAGTGTTATTTTCAACTCTATGAATATCGTCATCTACAACGTGGGTTTCCTGGAGTAGTGCAATATCAACTTTTTTTCTACCTAGAACATCAAGACACTTTGAAATATTTAAATTAGTGTTTAAGCCACATACATTCAGTGAAAATACCACTAATTTACCCATATTTCATGATAAATCAGCCATCCTTTATAATAAATCTATCATATTTTGTGTACTTCATTGTGCTTTTTTTAATGTAACTTACACTTTTGTACAAATATCCACCTGTCACTTTATAATATATAATACACACTATACTTTTTTCTCCCTGGATCTTGCCAGTCTCGCTGTCAGATACTGTATAACGTAGGGCTGGGCGATATATCGATATAAAAATTATATCGATATATTTTTAAATGAGATATGAAATTAGACTATTTCGTATATATTGATATAGTTCAAATTTGCGCTGTGATTCTTGCTCTGCTGCGCTGCTGACCCGGAGCTCTCTGCACTGCTCTGCGCGTCCCCGCCCCTCCTCTTTCGTGCACAGAGGGGGGAGGAAGAGACACTCCGGCACTCTTCAACAAGCATGGAGGCAGTGTTGCTAACTTGGCGACTTTCTCGCTAAATTTGGCGACTTTTTTTGACAAAAGCGACTACCGACAAATCTAGCGACTTTTTCCAGGTGTTTTGGAGACTCTGACGTGAAAGCACGTATCGTTTACTGTCCTCAATGAGCAGCGGGTCCTGCCGTGAGCACCTCCCCCGTCCCAAAGCACTCACAGGCGGTCAGTCTGACAGTAGCCTCGCGCTGCAGTCCCAGCTGCAGTCAGAGCAGAGAGGAGACACACACCACTCCGTTGTTTAGTTCTGAAGTATGGTTTAGTTTCTAACCTTATGCTCCACTTAGGAGCTTACAACAAGTCACAGTAAAACATGAACATTTTTTGCCATAACTATAACATTTTTTAACAATTTTTTGTAATGACGGTTTCATGAAATGAGATATCAATCCTCCGATTTGTATCAAATAACTCTCTCCCACAGCGTCCATTACAATTACATGCAAATTTCCAATTATGCAAATTAGGCTATGACGTCATTTAGCGCACCTTATGGAGCTTTAATTTCAAAAAAGGTACTCCTGTTGTTATACAGTATTTAGACTATGTTTACATTTTATTATTTGAACAACTGAGCATTTTTTCATGAACCAGGTGAAGAAACCTGTTTATTATTTATTCATTTGATTTTGCCACTGTTCACTGAAATAGCCGGTTTCAATAAAACTACTTGTGACATGTCATATTTGGCTTTGACTTTGACTTAACATTTGCTCTCACTTTGCGGAAAAAATATCGGGATATATATCGTATATCGATATTCAGCCTAAATATATCGAGATATGACTTTTGGTCCATATTGCCCAGCCCTAGTATAACGCTTTGTATATTTTGTATGTTAGAAACCATAATCGTTCAACCCTTCTTGGACTTGTTCAAAAGTCTTTTCTGAAGTCCAGTTACTTTCGATTTAATCTTTCTTTGGCTTACAATGACCTGGACGAATGAGAACATTCACGGACATCAACCCTTGTTCTTTTCTCTGGATCCCAATAAACATGCAGACACAAACACTACAGCTGCTCCAGCTGTTATGCTGACTGATCTGTTAAAGATGATCTGACAGCTGTGATCCCATCCCGCATACACTTTGCAGGTCTCTTGAGATTTATTTATATGTTTGTTTATTTCAATATTTACACTTTATTGCTGAAAGAAAATATGTTCAATGGACACTTTACTAATCTACACTCCTGTATGGGAAAACAAACCTAACATAAATGAGGTGTTTTGTGATTGTGTGTGCGCCTCTGTGTTTGCTATCTTGCACAGACAGACCTACTGCACCACAGACTTTACACTTCAAACAGATTTTAGCAGGTCTGTGGCACAAGTGGTTTTGAGTACAGTCATGCACAAGATACTACATGCACCTGGCCTCACATTCATATTTACACCTCCCACCCAGGCACACAGGCAGGCACGAGTTCATTTGCTATCTTACAAACATGGGGAAAATGACAACTGCACCGGCAGATAGCAATGCCACTTGCACATTCCACTGATTGCCGGGTGTAAGATAGGGCCCATGAGGTCTGAGGTAGGATAAGGCACAGCCATGAATTTGGGAATTGTTTCTGTAACAGGAAGATCAGAGTTTTCTTATCTTTGAATCTTAAGATAGGACAAGCAGTTAAGAGATATTTCTGTAATGAGGCCCCAGAGCACCTGGAGGAAAACCTGCATAAAGTGAACAAATGCAAACTCCACACAGAAAAAGCTCCATCCAGCCGGCGGGCTCAAACTACATTGTCTTCTCAGTCAACACACTGCAGGCTTAAAGGAACATTCTTTCAAAAAGACAGAAAGGATGAAGAAATTACCTTTTTCTGGGTGAGGCGGTGCTTTTTGTTTAGGACGTAGACGCCTTTGTCAACTGCCACCAGTCCCACTGTGGCCTCTGGATCTCCTGTGACCTTCAGACCAAATATCCTGCGAGGTCCATATGATGGGTCGGGTCTTGTTGGTTCCAGCTTCAACTAAATGTAAATGGCAGGTTAATGAATGAGATTTGCTTTTCACATATAAAATAATATGTCCAAGAAATATGAAAATTAACTTTAACCCTTCATGTGTGGGTGTCTTGTTTGCCCATTTAACCTCTGCAACATCAGTGTCGTATGTCTCACCGAGCCCATGCAGGAGTCCTTGACATCCACCCAAACAGAGTCTGATACCACTTCATTGTCATTTGTATGGAAATAGGCTACGATGCGCAACGATGGCAGCATGTCTTTGGTAATGGGAACTCCCATGGTAACCATTATTTGGCCTCTTGTCCTGTAACGGCCATATTTCACCAGCTGACCTCTGCTCAGGATCTGGGGACACAGATTTGAACATCAGTACTTGTGTGTATACTACACTGACTGCTTGAAGCAACACAAACACTCAACCATGTTCACAGATGTACACACACACACACACACACACACAGGTGTAAAACATCTCTCACCAGGTATGTGATGTCACTTGGTTCATTTCTCTGCCTGTTGAGGAAGAACTGCATTTTCAGGTTATCCCCCAATCTTACTTCAGCTGTGTCCACATCTGTAATGACATTCCACAATTAGTGCTCAACATTTAGTGCGGCTCTGTGCAAAGTAGTTAGGCAGCACTGCCTCCACCATCACCACTGACTTAACCAGATGATGTCATTTCAGGATGTTACTCACTTATGTGGATGTAATTGTTGCTTTTAGTGGTATATGGGAGAGCTGTCATGGTGGCTGATGCTTGTCTTCCATGTGGAAGACGAGGATCATTGGTCTTTGCCTGCAATTAAATGCACACAGTTCAGCATACATGCATTATATTAAAGGCACAGTTCATCAAACATACATATTTTTCCTCTTACCTGTAGAGCTATTTCTCCGTTTAGATTGTTTTGGTGTGTGTTGCAGAGTTTTGATGAGATACTGGCTGTATACATGTCTGTCTTCTGTCCAATATTATGAGACTAATTGGCACTTGGCTGGTGGTGCTCAAAGCACAATAATACATTTGAAAAATTAAATTCCAGTGTTGTTTTCATGACCTGTTTACCAAGGATGATAATTTTTTCCTCTCTAGTAGAGGGAAAGTAGTTCCGGTAGATTATACCGCAGGAAGACAATAGTTCCTACACGAAACTGCTCACGACGAGGTCAATTTTCAAACGTTTTTCTGGCACTCTGAGCACCACAAGCCAATTGCCATTTAGTCCCATTATATTGGAGCAAAGGCAGACATCTCTACGGCTGAAAACTATGCAACACACACCAAAAGAATCTATATGGATAAATTGCACTATAGGTAAGAGGAAAAATACATACTTTTGATTTTGGGATGAAAATTTGCAAATCAAATCAAATAATTAAAATTAACTTTAGTTTATTCAAACTGCTAATGCATCTTTTTGAACATTTTGTTACCACTACAGTAACACTAGGTAATGGCCAAGTTTGTCTGATGTTGACTGCTGTTTATTATCGGTTTGATTAATGGTTTAACAATGTGTGTATCGATTACTGGCGTTGACCAGTGTTGTGCATGAATCAAGGGAGTAAGTTTGATTTTGACATTGGTGGGGACAACGACGATGATACTGCAGCCGCCACATTAATGCGTGTGCATTTCGCAACACATCTTATAGTGAATGGCTGCTCCACCTTAAGGCTCAGAGTAGTGTATTATCAAGCTATTACTTTTTTAGGCAGAAAGTGTAATTTCAGCACTAACAACATTATAATGAACACAATATTGACATAACAAGCCATACGTAGGTTGATCTTCGCTAGACTGACTGAACAGCCTCATAGAAATTATATTTTACAATTCTTAACGAAATTCGTTAAGGCAAGTAATTCGGTGCTTTTAAAGTCATGATATTAAGCTGACACGGATCACTTATTTTGTTTGCGGTCAGACGTTACAGCGTCTCCATCATAAGGCTGCACGCTGTGTGTTGCTGTGTTAGATACAGTCAACTTAATAAAGTCAGTGATCACAAGTTAGAATAATATATTTATTTTAAAAAAACAACCTTTTATTCACCGAGGTTTGGATTGGATTGTTCAGAAGATTTTAGCGTCTTTCTTCTGTGACAGACGCATTTCACTACCGCCAGCTGTTGGAGGTAAATCCGTCCGTATGCTGCATCTCTGACAGTATTTAACTCGGAAGTAATTTGGAAAAGTATGAATCTAGTGCATTAAAGGTCAGAAGTTTTTGAATTCATGGTGTTTTGTTCTTGTTAATCAATTAATTATAGCCGCAGTAAGCTCCGCCGTCATATGCACGCATGTGCGCGCACACGCTCTCTCTCCCTCTCTCTCTCTCTCTCTCTCTCTCTCTGCCTATCTGTCAGTCTCTCTCTCTCTCTCTCTCTCTCTGCCTGTCTGTCTCTCTCTCCCTCGCTTAACTGTGCATTAGCCACAACCTCTGGTAATATTGGGAAAAAAACTATCGTTGTTCATCCCTTCAATCGCCAATATATGATCGGATCGCCCATCGGCACAACCCTAACCTACGGTGGCTATGGAATTAATGAAAAACTTGAAAGGTGTATCTAGAGTCTGTGTTTGGTTTGTATGTCTGGCCTGATGTAGAAACATGGCGGTGCAACATGGTGTCATCCATGGAAGAGGAGCCCCGCCCTCTGTGGATATAATAATTGCCATATTGTCATATTCTGCTGATAAATCCCTTTAAATCTTTCACACTTAGATATCTTGCTCTTTAGCTAGCATACATTGGAGTAAATGTGTGTTCAGCAGAGCCCTAAAAAAATCTGCATAGAGCTGCAGAACTACAAAACTCTTGATAAATGTCAGTCTAAGTTTCCATTTGCTAAATGGGATGTAAAGAGTAAAAGATTTTGCAGCTTACAGAGATTGTCAGTCTGTTACTGTTTGCCTCTGTATTGATGGTAATGCTTGCCAGGCCATTGGCTGCAGTGATGCCAGTCTGTTGGCCTGGATCAACCACCACTGCAACACCTTGGGCAGGAGTGTCATCAGGATTCACAACTTCAACCTGCCATCAGAGACACAAACAGCTCAGCTCAAATTAAATACTGTTATATTCTGTAAAGTGCAGCAAAAAAGTTTTGACTGGTAACAGTCAAGTTTTGGAGGATATAGTCAAATTAACTTTACTTTCATTTTACAAATGTAAACATAAATAAGTACTTTACCACTACGTTAAAGGACATTCCTGGTTTGAAGTGTTTGGGCGTTCTCTTTAAGTGGATGGTGTACGGTGATGTGACAATCTTGATGCCTCTCAACTCTGCCTCCACCATCTCACCACCTGTTTGTGATACATCACAATATTGTATTTTTAAAAGTTTTGAAAAAGCCATATTTCAGGTCCACCCAAAAAATTCTGAACACAGAAATAGTTAAACTCCACAGTTCACGACAACATAGTTCTCAGTCATTTTTACGTTTTCAGCAACTATTTTCTGAACTCATGTATTTTGTGTTTAGAAGAAAATCTCTTCTTTGAAATCATAATCATCAATAAATCTTTAGATGGACTTCAGTCTACAGAATATTCATGCACAAAGGGGAACCCTTTTGGCCCTCTAGGACTTTAGACAAGGCCAAACATATGAGCATTTGAAATGCTACATTTAAATATATATTTGATTCCCCTCATTTAATAATTAGGCTAATAATAATTCTCATCTAATTCTAATTTTAACCTCATTTTCTATTCAATTTGCTTCAGAAATTAAAGGGTAACTGTCCTGAAAACAGTAAAATACAGTTATCCTATCGGATATTTTGTTGTTGGCTCTTGGCAGAAAAAGGTTACAGCTGGCTCACTCACTGGTTAGGGTTAGTGGGTGGGACCAAAAATCATCCTCTTTGGTCATTCCCTGGGCCAGACTCTATCTTGCTCATAATCTAGAGATGAAGCAGATGAGACTGACGCTATGGTTAGGTGGCTGGCTTGATGACACTGTCTTTTTCAAGGCAGTTTTTCACAGTGCAGCGGAGGACTGTATTATTTTAAGAATTTTGAGAAGACTGTATTATTTTGGAGACTGAATTTGGATTTGCGTGTCCACATGTTGCACAGAAAACAGTTTTCAGATGCTTGAATCTTCTTACAGCTACTTCCAATAGTGCAGAACAGTAGATGGAAATAATATTACTGAGGATCTATGCTACATGTAAATCCATGTATGGTACTGAAACAGAGAAATGCAGTAAAAAGAAACCCAGAATGATTCAAATTTGTTATTCCAGCTCTTACTATCAAACACAAATTGAAAGATAACTTGTGCAAAGGGACAGTACAGTACAGTAAATAGCTATGATCTACAATTCAATGCAAGTTTAGAAAAGCAATGCTTATCCTACTATTATTGTATGGTATTTGCTGCCGTCTACTGGATTTGACATGTGACAACAACATACTTCAGACACATGGGTTGCTTTTCATTGTGTTTAATTTTGCCTCCTCGTCTCCTGTCTCCTCCATCAACCCGGAAGTCGTTTCCCCTCCGCCATGATGAAGGATCTTTCAATTGCTTAAATGCACCTGGAGGAGATGAGGAGGGAGGAGAGAGGAGGCTTCTGGAGGAGCTCAGAGCGAGGATACATCGGTGTATCCTACGTGGAAGTCTATTATCAGGAGGAGTGATGTTGAGTGGACAGTTTCAGCAACTGTCACTCTGCATCATCAGGACACACGCAGGGAAATCAAATCTGACTGACAGAAGTTTCTGCAGCACTTTAATGATTCTGATGTGAATATGTATGTCCTTTGGTGTCACAAAGAGCACATGAAGAAATAA
>JAJHUR010104972.1:0-12892 GCA_027495735.1 Lutjanus campechanus
ATTTGACAGTTTGTATAAAGTTCGTTCTAAGGTCTTTTTTTAGTCTGTTTTGTATATTCAGTCACACAGCAGCTTTTTTTTTTTTTCCAATTTTGACACATTCCTTGTGTTTTTGCTGCGTTCAAGGTGAGCATTAACGCTGCCAGCCGGTCGTCTCAGTGGGTGTACGCGCAGTGACGAGGTCACCCCCCTAACCCTAACCCTCTATTCATCAACATGAAGTTTATAACACGCTAAAAAAGAAAAGATAGGCAGTGTCCATGATGACTGTCTATGAAGGAAGTGGAAAAAGGTTCGCTGGCCAGAAATTTTCCTCACAGACTCATAGACTTCTTACCTGGCGACCTCGCAATCAGGACAAAACTCTGCACCCAACCATAAGTATACACTTCAGTTTTTGTACAGATAAAAAAAAACAACAAGATATAACAACTAATTAATGTGCCTTAGAGGTGCTTATCTTGTTACCTTTGGACAGAGGCAGGCTTGCCTGCTCCAGGTCTTTGTGCTAAGCTAAGCGGCTGCTGGCTGCAGCCTCATATTGACTGACATGTACGGACATAAAAGCGGTGTTTATCGTGTATGACTCCCAGCAAGAGGGTTAATAAGCGTCAGGGTATTGCTTTCATAAAAAAATGGGGAATGTAGGTAATGTGAAGAATATATTCTGTGGTTTTTGCTGCTCTGCCTTTATTAAAAAAGATATTTCAATAATGAAGATGAGGAGGTTGGCAAAAGATACAGTATGACAGACGATACAGTATGTGATGAGTATGTTGGTGCGTCTCCCTCAGGCTCTTCCTCTAGTTCTGTCAGCAGCTTGTAAAAAGTGGGATTCATGATTAAAGTGGTTTGTATATTAGGCTTCTGCTTTGCTTTTTTCCATCCATCTATCACTCCATCTCTGATTAATCAGTTCAGACAGAGGGGGTTTGATGTGGTCCTACAATGATTTCTCCTTTTTTTTTCTTTCTCCCTTATCAGAGAAGTAGCTTTGCAGTGGCACTCAAGCATCGTCATGTGTGTTATTTTCCTTTATAGGATGTAAATAGAAATCTGGGACCACTGATGGAAATAGGGGAGGAAAATGTGATGCAGTGAGCAAAATCAGCGACATCTGAGATAGCTGGTAATGAGCAGCTGTCTGTCAGTTAATCTGCAAGTCAATTTTCAGAACAGAAATGATGGCTCAGACCATCACACAGCATAAAAATACAGTGAAAGGAAGGCGCAGAGCTTTTTTTTTTTTTGTAATATTCACATTAATTCAAGAAAGTGAACTACTGCAGAGGGCCATCACCAGGGGCCTAATATCAGTCATCAGATGAGTCATTAAATATCAATTCTTACAGGTGGCAGCCTTATGAGAAGATGGAAATTATATTTTCATCTATAGGGCGTGTAGATCGTCCTTCTTCTTTTTTTTTTTGGATGTTCTCCAGCTTTTGAATATCAATTTTCCCTGCCTGTTTGGTTTCCCGAGAGAAAGAGAGATGGATGAAAAATAGAGGAGGAGAATGCCAAAAAAGCTTTTTGAATTTGACAAATAAGTGGTTTGAACTGAGCCACACCAAGCCAGCAGCTCATAGGTGCTTGATATATTTTTAAATGTTGGATAAATGTACATAATTATCCCTTTTGTTTACTAATTTTTCTTATCTGTCCTTTTTGTCTTTTAGTAGAAATCTGTGTACATCACACAGACATGCAGCACAGGAGTCATTAATTTGTGCCTCTGATCGATCAATAACAAACTCCAACACTGTTTACACTCTTCATTAACGAGCATGCTGGGGTTATCAGATTTTAATTAGTGCAAAACCACATTAAATCTCAATGTCATGATCTAATCCTGCACCACCTCCATAGGTGGTCAGAGACACATTTAGAGTTAGCTTATTAACATCAAAGTGGAGATGCAACGTGAGAGCCGAGTCCCAGACTAAAGATTAAAGTATTTTAAGATACATTTGATGATCTGGGATCATGGCAATTCTGATAGAAAGTAAGTCGGGATAACCAGACATTTTTTAAACAAACGCTTTCCTAGTTCAGCCATTTAAACTTGATGTATTTGTGGGTCCATAATGTTTAGCGAGTGCGTCGGTGAATTGCGTGTGCCGGGAAGTTTGCAACGCGCACATAGAAATGCTCCAATAAATCCACATAAGGGCTGCAGAGGTGCCTCGTGTGAACCACTCAGCAACAATCTGCTGATACTTGATGAATGATGTTAAACTCAGAAAAAAAGAAATGGAGATGACACCAAAGGACAACAAAAAAGGAGACATGGATGAGCAGATTGGAGAAGCATTTGAATGTGAAGAGTTTTCTCTGTCAGGGTGCAGCAGCAGTTTGAACGGTTAAACTGACTCTGGACTCAAAATCCAAAGTGTATATTTCTGTAGCGGGCTTGCTGTCGCTCGTTATTGTCAATTTACGATGTTGCACACATCTTGCACTCTTACAGCGTTCCTTCAGCCTGCCTGGGCTTCCTCGAGTTCAGGGAGGAGGGGGTGCGGGGAAACAACTCTCATTAACTATAGATCATATATTAAATAGGATGTCAACCTGTTTGATATACAGTCCGCGGCTCCGACTTGCTATTCGTTACTGCAGTACTCATTTTTGGCTGTACAGTTGCTACATATTGCTCCTTTAATGTGCACATGTGTAAATATTATCATGCGATTGAATTTATTGAGTCTTCTGATATGCTAAATTTATTGTAGCTTTGAACGAAATGTCACCCAAATCCTCTGTTTGATGTTAATCTCTTTTCTTTCTCACATGTGGAAGTTCACATATTGTCACAGTATGTGTCTCTTATATAAATGTCAGCCTCTATGTGGCACATGCATCCTTTTTATGCACATGTATCACTTAAACACATGTGGCTTCAGAGCATCGTGAGAAGTTATTCCATGACACAAACACTACGATAGACTCATTGAAATAAGTAAAGCTTTTGTAATGAATCCTAACAGACACACCCAGCACACATGCGCACACCTAAAACCCTTCATTGTAACCCGTCTCTAGCTTCTTTCATCACATCTCTGATCTCAGACCGGGTCCCTCACAGACCTCAGCCAAAAACCATGACTCAAAGCTGTGAGTCATCACTGAGAGGTCACGGGTCAGAGCCATGAGAGCTCTTCCTTCCTTTTAAACAATCGTTTTGGTCCAAAAACATAATTTCATGGTCATTAACCGCAGGAAAAATTAGCTGACCTCAATCCTCAAAATTATGATGTTAGGGAAGTATTTTACCCAGCTGTATTTGTTCATCTCTACTGTCTGATCCTTGCCCCTGGTGACATAATTCCACTGGTTTTGGAGTCAATGGGCCTCGTGCAAGAGCTGCTTTTATGAACAGAGTTGTTTTTAAAGGAGCAATGTGCAGTAATTATGAGTACTGCAGTCAAAATAGCGAGCTGGAGTCATAGACTGTATGTGAAATAGGTTGAAATCCTATTTAATATGTGATCTATGGTTGAAGCCAGTTGTTTCCCCGACTCCCTCCCACCCCAGACTCAGGGAAGCTAAAGCAGGCTGCAGGACCACTGTCAGGTGTCTGTCAATGTAGATTTAAGCCGGTTATCCTGAAAACTCTGGACTTTGAGTTCAGCGATTACCTGTCTCACTGCCTGCCGGACTCCATTAACATCTGGCTCAGATTAACCATTACAAACATCAACTCCTAAAAGATCGTGAATGTTTTCTTACAACTCATAAACATTTACTCATTCGGTGAACGTTCAGCATTAATTTGAGGCCTAATTGACATGAAACAGGCACACACGAACAGTTATTCCACCCCAGGATAGAAATCTCAATGAAGAACACTGTGTTGTTGTCAGTTTTATTGTCATATCATGCTCATTTTATGCTTTATTACAGTAAATTTTATTACACATTTCTCCTTGAACATTATTTGTGACTGGTCCAAACCTGTCGTAGGAGTCATCTGCAGTCAGTCTGCTGTATTATTACCTACTGCGTATTGGCTGTACTTCCACATGCAGGTTTATGAAGCCGCTGTTCGAATGCCTGACAGCAGCATCACCTGTTGTGACACGTAATCTCCATCTCCGTGATGGAGACTTTCCCTCGACCTCCTCCTCCCGTTGTAGTCATTGATTGGCTCGCTTTGGTGAGACTTCTTTTTTTTCCTTAAAGCCATTTTCATATCAAACCATTTCTTCTGTATTTCACTGACAGTACATCAGTAACACAGCACTAACAGCTCTTTTTTTAAAAACTCTTTGACGCCATTTTAATGACTGAACATTTTCTGATATATGGGGCAGGAAGCGTAGCCTTACACGCTATTATTGGGTCCATAAATATGCTCATTTACAAGTGAAATACACAGGTGGATCATTTACACAGTTATCTGAAGTTACGAGTGTTTGTTGAATCTGGTGTGCCACGTTTGAACAAACCCAGTGAACAAAAGCAGTAAGAGAAAGTTAAGATAAGAGTATGACAATGTTCTTGCATGAAGCTCATTGTTCTAACGTACTTACAGTACGAGCTACACCAAAGAAACCAATGTAGAATATTGGTTTCTGTTTCCATCAGGGATGAGGTGTGTGTGTGTTTGCAGCTGTGTTGAACTGCTGAATATATTCCTGCTGCTTCTTTCGCTGGAGGTTGACATACTGAAAGCTCAACCAAAGAAAATAATATTGCTTGAAACTAACCATGTATTATATCATAACAGTGGTCATCTGTCTTTTTTCCCATGTCGAATACATAAAAGAGAAATATATCCAGGAAGCTGTATCAACAGATGACATGAAAATTATAATGATTTAGAAAAGCTGTTGAAAATGTGTGAACATTTTGTGGCACACAGTTGAGGGGGAAAGTGAGCAGTTGCTTTCCTGCTTCCTAAAAATAAAATTCATATACAACTAAGTTACATTAGGAAATAAAATATTTTTAAAAAAAAGCTGACTTAAAGCATGAGATGGAACATGTTTCCTTTTTAAATATTTAGCCCAAACCTCAATCTTTTCACAAATTTAACCAAGCCTGAACCTACCACACGAGTAACAGGATGCAGAGCTCATTCTCTGGTGTCGGCTCTGTGCTTGCAATTACTCAATTTTAGCTTATTGATCTAATAATCAGGGTTGAGGGTAAATTGAAGTACTTGTAATTAGTTACTCTGGGGGCATTCTGGGGGTACAACAGTGTGCACTTTTTTGTTTCGCAGAAATGTTATCATATTTGCTAACCCGAGGAAAGTCAGTTGTCCTGCACCCCATCGACCCGGGGCCGGGGACGGCCGTGGGCTTGGCATGGGGGTCACACAAGCAGTCGAGCACAGCGTGTCCCTCTGCATTTGCATGAAATTGTTTTTAAACATTTGCTGCACGTCCTACACAGTGTTTGAATCACAGCCACACTTTAGGCTGTTTAGTTTGGAATTTTAGAATTAGACTTTGACTTTATTGTCCTAGACGGGAAATTAAGAGAACTGTACACATCAGTCAACAAACAACACACAGTAACAACATATACAGACAACAGACTACACTCAGAGGGCAGCTATGCTTTCTTGGATCAGGATTTTTCCAAACAGAGTCCTTTAACCATTTTTATGGCAGCTACTAGCTAACAGCAGGTTACCTGCTGTCAGAGCCATGTGGAGAGATTGCTGCGGTAACGCCAACCAGACATGTTTGGTGATGGGTTAATAATATCTGCATAGGAGGTCAACTAGCTGAGGCATGTGGCACCGAAACGAGGTACTGTGATTCAGTAGGTACCCTACAAACTACATATTTACAATGAAAGTCTACAGTACTGACAAACTAAATGTATGCTTGTTTAATATTTACCCACCTGAGAGAATAAATAAAAACATAATCATGGGTCAGCTGTTCTTCAGTGGCTATACTAGTCGAGGTGTTAACTGCTAACTGAAGAACACAGCTCCCAGCTTATATACTGTAGTGATCTTGTGCCTAAACATAGACGAATACATTTAAATCATCTTCATATCTTATGTTCCACACAAGCAGCTTTCACGTTTCCTTTGGCAAAGCTAGTTAGTGTTTGCAGCTGATGTGTTTTAGCGCTATGAAATATTTAAAATTTGTAAAACAGATTTAAACCTGTTGAGCTGTGTATCTATAATTAATATTTCAAAGTAAAACATACCTGTTTCTATCGGTTTAGCTTTACATTCTTTAACTGGCTGTTCAGTCTCCTTTTGATTAATATAAATATTCTCAGCCCACAATCAGACAGCCTGCGCTGTATATCACAGAGCTGCAAGTAAACGTGTAAACGGATGCCGTGCAAAGTAAACTAAATCCCATGCCCACCTTTGATCTCAGACAGATCTCCTCGTATATATTATTAATAGCGAGAAGACCAGCAGAAAAGACACGACCCTGTATACCTCCCACTCCCTCTCCTCATTACTGCCTGATGAGAGCTGAAACATCCCTTCAGGGCTCAGGCAGCGCACTAATAGCTGCTGTCTGGTGACTTAGAGGTCTGGTGAAGAGCGCAGTCACCCATGGCATACCAAACTCTCGGCACTCATTCATTCAGCCAGAGCAAATTGACCCCACTTGCAGCAGATCCTCCTCCTCTCAGCGCAAGTGGTTGTAATGCAGGAAATACAAAATGTATAAATAATAATATATATCCTTAAGCATGAGAAGGCATAAATGGCGTAGAGGATAGATGTTCCCCTGAGGAATAAAAAAAAGGCATGTTCAGAATTTCTGATAGACCAGCGTAGTGTCACAGTGGTGCAGTACACAGGAGGCTCATCAGTTAGATCCACAAAAATGAATTTTTTATTATCTTTTTAAAGCGTTTATAAATTAAACTTTAATTCCAGAAAAAAATATACCTAGTACATAAAAGCTTTTTACATCCTCAAATTAGTTAGACTGGCTGTTTGGTGCTCTTTAGATAGACTCAAAAGTTGTCTTACCTCAGGCTGGGTACCATTCATATTTGAACTGATACCTACAGTTTCTCGGTGCTTTGCTGTCTTTATAGTGACAAAAATAACTAATAAAAAATGTTTATTTAGAGCATTTTACATACTATATATAAAATGAAATCTCTTCCTCTCTCCTCTCAATCCTGTCTCTATAACCTGCAGCTTGTTGTTTGTGTCTCAGAAGAAACACGTCATATTCTTCCTTTTATGTTGTGCTTGCATATTGTAATATTTCCCCTTTGATAATAGTGTTGCACGGTGTTCCGATCAAAATGGTCTGGTATCAGAGTTTCTCAAAGTTTGGTACTTGTCATGGGTCAGCGTTGTTGTTTTGACACACAAAATGAAGGTTATTTTCCACCTCGTGCAGCACTGAGGGTATGTGTCTGAATTCAGTGCAGCTTCTCTGAGCAGCGCGCTGAACAAGACTCCGGGTTGTTTCTGTTATTTTCCTCCAGTCACTTTTCTTTTCTCCCTCTCCTGTACGTACATCAGAGGAGAATTTGGTGTGACTGTTGGTGTTTATTCCCCAAGAAACTCCGCTCTGTCCCCGCTTCGCTCGCTCGCTCACCGAGCTCCCCGGAGCAGCAGGTCTGCCCCTCCACTCTACACTCTGCAATACACATGAACATTCGCTCAAGTTACTTGAGGATCTCGTTTTGGTGCTTTTTAAAATGTTTAACAGCTAAAGATGTTGACGTTCTGTTTCTGATCTGCGAGGTATCGAGTATCAAACTAGTATGGTTTCAGTTTCAGGTATTGTTCAGATGTTGTTCTGGTCTTTTGCTTATCCGGAGCCGGGTCGTGGCGGCAGCAGTCTAAGCAGGGATGCCCAGACTTCCCTCTCCCCGGACACTTCCTCCAGGTCTTCTGGGAAGATACTGAGGAGTTCCCAGGCCAGCCGAGTGACCTAGTCCCTTCTAGCGTGTCCTGGGTCTTCCCCGGGGCCTCCTCCCAGTGGGGCATGCCCGGAACACCTCCCCAGGGAGGCGTCCAGGGGGTTTTGGTATCATAGTCAAACTTTTTTTTATATATTAAGGTTTCAGATATACTGAAATAACTTTTTAAAAGTATTGACGCTTCTTAAATAAAACTCAGAGAAACTAACATGTGACGTGCATCGTTTTCAGAAATTTGAATCATGATACAATCTCTCAAAGTGTTTGACTCAACTTTTACCCATGCTCTGCTGTTAAAAAAGCAAACCGAAATCAAAATAAATTGTAATATTGAATCACAATACTTGTAGAAACTCCGTAGTCTCGAGTCAGGGGATAAGTGTATCGTCCCAGCCTTACTGTTAGATAGTTCATACACTTTTTACTTTCGTTATCATCCACACGTAATGTAGTAAAAAGCACGGTATTGCCTTTTGAAAGTACCTCAAAGTTGCACTTAGTCCACCACTGGTGTACTGAACACAGTCCTGGAGCAGAGCTGTGAATCACTGCTTTACTAAACTATGATTTATTGCATCATAGTGTTAGATTGTACATGTGTAGCCTACCTAATAAACTGGTGCCTCGCTGTGTCTTTATCTGCTGAGTTGAAAGCCCTGAAACAGCGAGTTATGATTCAGCAGCTCCTGTGTAAATATATAGGGAGGTGCATACAGGCAAAAGGTCATAATTTAACTACAGGAGATCAGCGAGAGTCTAGGTGAGAATACAGGTCGTATTAATGAATATAGATTATAGTATATGAACATGATTTAAAGTTTTTCATAGCGTACCTGCTCCAATTTTAAAACATTGCCCTAGTTTGAAAGAAAGGTTATAAAATTAGTCTACTTTCTTAGGTTTTCTCGTTCCTACCATTTGTTATCATGTTTATTCAGCCATACGACATGCTGATAGCAAAGAGAGCAGTTGCCAAGTTCCCACAATGCAATGTGCCGTCTGGGCTATATGTTTCCCTGCATTTGTTGACACGGCAAATAAATGGCGCTTATTTCCAAGTAATCATTTCCTGATATTTACTCTGCCCCTGTGAAAGGAGCAGACAGCGTTAGATTTACTGCGGCTCTTTGCGGCTTCGTGTAATGGGAACACGGAGGAAAAGAGTTAGATGTTGTTAATGTTGGACGTAACCGAACAGAAGCTCGTGTCTTTACAGCTTTCAGGAGGTGCAGCTCATTTTTCTTATTTGTCTCCTTGTTTGTCTCATTCACCCTGTTGCGCTACATCACAGCTAGACGGTCGTTTAGTCCTTAACGGCGGAAAACCTCTTTGATTTCCTGATCATGCGAGGACAGAGGAAACAGGAGATACTAAATAAGACAAATAACATGCTTTGATTTGAGCATGTCACTTAAAATAAGCTGGTTTCATGGGGTGGCAGCCGAGAAGCTTTGTCCTTTCTTGTAGCAAACTGCGCAGTTTGTACAAAGGCTTGAAAGTTTGGAAATTGCTGTGTGTTATGTTTTCAAGGTTTGGGATGTGCTTGCATTTGGATATACTCCTAGAAAAATGCTTGATCAAATGATACTCCTAGAAAAATGCTTGATCAAATGATAAAACCAAAGTTAAATCATTTAGTGACAGTCTGGGACTTTATAGTCCAAACAGTTTCAGTTTTGTGCTTTGAAATGTTGCTATTTAACTAACCTACAATAAATTAGCCTTTTACAAAGTGAGCTAACTGTTTATTAGCTTTGCTTCCATCGGCAACAGCAGCATTCACTCAGTCAAGAACCCTGTTAGCTGCTATTATTATTTGAGGGTGGGAGCAATTTGCTTCTCAAGGAATTGTAATTGGCAGTGAATATGTGTCCTTTTCTTTCGAACCCCTCACATAAAAGCCCTCACACCAGCTGCGTAGTGCATTCTGGAAATAGTGTGAACAAGATTGTTTTTCCCCACGAAGATGTCCTAAACTCGTCTGCGCAGCAGCAATCAGACTAAGCTTAATTGACATATTATTGTCAAATATGTCGCTTATTTAAAAAAAAAAAAAAAACTCTCATCCTGGTTCTATTTTCTGCAAAGATTAGCGCACTTGCTCCGCCTCCAACCTGTTTTCATTGGTCAAAATCAGCACCGACACCCCTGACGTTTCCGTTTTTCCCTCCAGTCACACGCTTCGTAGGCCTGTCTGTTCCACAGCACCCTCAGACTCAAGAAATGTATGTTATTAATTAAAAATTAACGCGGATGCTCATTTGCAGAGGGAGAATTCACAAGCAAAAATTGGTCGATTGTTCTGAACCTTTTCATGTCACGACCTGCCAAAATAATCAGGCTGTTGTTTGCGAATCCCCAACCCTCCTCGGGACTGTTCAGGGATTAATGTACAGTCCTAAATCCTTGTACCCTGCGTTGAATGTCTTCAAGGGACCAGCATCATTGAGAACTGCTTCCTGGCTTTAATTCCATGCTGCTTGCCACCATATGTTATTGTATTTTATAGTCCAGCATGCACTATTCATGAACAGATTTACAAATATAGGAATTAACTAAAACTAATACAACACAGAAGACAGGACACACAAATTATCTCGTGACCCCCTCGGGGTTTAGAACCACTCCTCAGGAGTTCGCTGGCTGTATGTTAGGAAGTGTTGTAAAGTGTGTCAGCTCTCCAGAAAAACAAAACAAAAAAAAACCAGTAGTTTATCACATCTGGGGGACCAGATGATCGACCCAGCCTTGGATACACAATTGCATTCGGTGTGTGTTGCACTAAAATCATTTCAGGTTTCGCTGTAGCCCGTCAGGTGCAGCAGAGAGAGCTGGACTCTCCCTGGTCTGCAGTGAAAAAAATATCTCTGCACACCTGAATGTCTAATGAGTGCCTCAGAGGGCATTACAGCCAGAATAAAAGTGAAAAAAATCCACCTGCAAACTCTACTGCTGGTATAATTATTCATGACATTTCAGTCTACATGGCACTTATTAGGTATAAATGATATATGCTGTATATAATATGCCAGCAATGATCCAAGGCTCTCTGAGTAAATTGTGTGACTGCATATTCATATACTTCACTGATTTAGAACACGTCTTGGCGACTAAAGAGACAAATTGAATTTATACCTGGTTTCCTTTATTATCTTGCTGTGGATATTTTTACTGGTTCCAGATTTATTTACCAGTGACTGATGACCCGCGTGAAAGCAAATACTCAGGAGATACAAGGTGACGAGGGCACCTTTTAGGCTGCAGTGGATTATGGGATGCTGAGGGCTGCAAAGGACACAACAATTTTGTCCTCCAAAGTTTTCTACATGCTGCGTTCAGCAGAGCCGTTGAAAATGAGAGTGGCCTTGTAGGCTTGTTATGATGTATTCAGTCTTGAAATTTAGACCTTGAGCCCTCCTGAACTGGGATGCAGCGGCAGTTCTGTCCTGAGGTTAGAGAATATTCCCCTGAACCCTGACAGGAAGAACCAAACCAACCTGAAAATACTTTCCTGTTCTGGGAAAAAAAAAAAAAACATCTGTTCAGTTGCTGTGGAGTTAATTGGACTATACTGTCATGTACATTGTGTTCATTGTCTCTTAACAACCACACAGACACAGACACAGGTGAAAGCACAGGTGAACACACATAGTGGAGCACAAATCTCTCGGTACACAGCCCATTTTACAGAAAAAAAACACACCATAACACTTCTGCACACGGCTGAAAAGAACACAATTACTGCAGCCTGGTTTCTACATCCAGGACCAGCTACATTTTCATAACTCATTCAGACAGAAGAACAAAAAAATATCCTGGTATTATTACTGTAAGAAAATTGAAGGTCAATTTACTGTATTTATGTAATTATTTAATCAGTGTTGGTCATCATTTCCTGCAAAATTTCAGATTGTACTAAGTTCACCCCTGAGATTTGGGAACACAGCAAATATTTTTTTTAATCTATTTTATTGTTTTTGAGGTTTTACTTCATTTTATGTTTGTATTATTTTTATTACCTGATTTATTTGCCTTAGTCCTGAAATATTTCCTCTTCAAAAAATATAAAACACTCAAACAATCAATTTAGGTACAGTCTTTTTGGTCCAAAACAGCATCATACAATTCGATTTTCTTGTACACTCATCGTTGCTCCTCCGAGTCTTGTTTTTTTGGAAGCTTCAGCTTCACCTCGCGCGTGTTTAACGTTACAGTGCTCTGAACTGCGGGTAACTCCCTCAGGCAAAATCCGCAGAAATGCGGATTTACAGAAAGTGTACATAAAGGGCTTAAAAAGTCCACGGGGGCTTTCTCTTTTTTAGCAATTTGACCGTGGGACAGTTTAAGACCTTGCAGTTATCAGGAACCCGCCTCAAAGTCTGTGAGTCTGTGAGGGTGGACATTTGGGACTGGGCCCAGCACTCCCAGTGGCTAATGCTTACATATTACACCATAAACTTTATACAGTGATATTTGCTTGATGTGACAGCTGATAAAATCCATGAACCTCCCCTGCATGTGCAAGCAAATTATACATTTCAAATATAGATTTTGCTTTCTTCTTCCAGCCATCCCCGACCTTTCATTGAGCCCAACATTATTCAGCACAGGTTAATTGAAATGTTTGAAGAAAAAGAAAAAAAAAAGTGGCTGTGTAGTTACAATCAATACACCTTGGCCAGACAATTACTTTGATTAGTGTAATTACACACCAGGCAGATTATCTCCAAGTTCTGCTGTGGCTTAATCAAAGACTCACTTGTTCATTTTAACAACCTACTGGGGGGAATAAATGGGCTCAAATAAAAGCATGACACTCAGTCAATGCACCTCTTTTTTTAAGGACCAGATTACAGTCTTTTTTATAGCTAATTATTGTATCCCTGGGTCTATGAAAGTGTCACACCCAACACAATGAAGCAGGGAGCGTAAATATCAGACTGTAGATGTCAGACATTATTCTAACGGTGAAATGAGTGTGATCAGGTCCGTCATTATAAGGATTCAGATGCAA
>JAJHUR010104974.1:1133-12003 GCA_027495735.1 Lutjanus campechanus
TTTCTACAGTATTACATGTCTGCCAAGTTGATATTTCACAAACACCCTAACATCTGTTTTGTTTTGTCTTTCAGGTCGTATCTTAAGAGACAGATCAGAGGAAAACATCCCAGGTGAGTCCTGATTGTGGTGACGTCAATCTCTACTTCTCACAGGTATCTGTTATTGGCTTAGCTGATATTATTGGAAAAATATCATATTAATTAGTAAAAATGTCAAAATTCCATACCAGCATTTAAAGTAGGCTACTATCATTTGATTGTTATTCCTCAATTGAGTCTCTGAAATGCTGTAATCAGCAAACAAACAAACAAAAAGTGTCTGCAGTTAAATTATACGAAGATGTAAAACTATGACCATCCGATTGTCAGTGCTTGTAGTATTGTTATAAGATGAGTTTTTTGGTACTTTTTTTTTATTAGTCTGAATTTATTTGTTGTATATTGTTGTTCCATAAAGATTGTTTAAAAAAAAAAAAAAGTTATGGGTTTGACTTCACGGACCTGAAATCACTCCAAAAAAGTTGAATAATAAGCATTCTCTGCAAATAATTGAACTCAAATTAATAATATACATTAATTTACACAATTTGCCCCCATAACTAAAATAAACAGAAGAAAACAAAACATAACTTAACATAACCAGCAGTTTAACCCTAGAAACTTATACAGATAACACCACTGCCATGTCAGATTGGATAAGGCTTTTTGCTCACACTGATGGAAATAACTTATATTTAAAAAAACACATTATGTCATGTGTTTCTGTTTTTCTATGTTCCCGGTTTTCTTTCTCTTCAGCACCGTTGCACATTCACAGAGGATATAATGCATCTGTTAAACCAGTGAATTGTCATATGCAAAATTAGTGGAGTGCATCTTTACAGACAAATGAGGAACAGAAAATATAGGTCTACTCTTTGTCTCATTAGAGTTTCCATATTAAATATTTGAATAAAGTGTTATGTTGCTCGAAGGAAACTTGTCTCCTTAAATTTACCTGTAGTTTTTAAGAAAATTTGATTATAGTACTCCAGTACTATAATCCAGTTAAAGCTTTCATCAGCTGCTGTTGACCACAAAATGATAGTTACAACAGTTATGATGATCAGTTTTCCATTTGAGCAGCATTATCAAATATTTCTCAGTTAAGCTCTCATAACAGAATGGAAGTGGTGCACTGTGCACAAACATTTAAAGAGCCTATTTTTGTAACACATTTTTTATATTACTTTTACTGTAATAGAAAGTTTTGTCAACATCTTATATGGCAGATTTCGCGTTATTTAATTTAAAAGTGACATTTGTCACAAAAACCTGTGATTGACATGAGCTGTTATGAGTCAGACGTAGTGTTTGCAGTGGTGATAAGTTGCCAAATTTTAGTTCAACATTGTTAAAAAATATTTCAGTTTTAAAGAAGGCTGTGATGTGTAATTTAGAGAAATGTTATTTTCTATTTCCCTCTGTTTTTTCTCCCAGTTAAATATAGTCATTTACAAGCAGAGAAGGGATGAACAAAAAATGACAGTGCTATGTTATAATGCTACTTCTGCAATGACTAATAATAATAATAATAATAATAATAATAATAATAATAACATCTATTATTATTATTATTATTATTATTATTATTATTATTATTATTACTTTATTTATATAGCACCCTGAAAAACAACAAAATTTTACAAAGTGCTTTGACAGACAAAGCAAAAGAGCAGGATAGCCAGGTAAAGGTAAAATAACAACAGAAGGCCAACACAATAAGGCCAAACTGGAGCAAGAAAAAATTAAGCTGAAACTGAAGTAAAACTAAGACACAAGCAAAAGACACCAAAACATAGTAAAAATAAAACAAAATACTAAAAGAGGTAAGAACAGGAAAACAAGAAAAACGTGACAAGAATAAATGAAAATAGAAGGAGGAGAATGCAGAAATATTACATGCTGTTGTCTAGTCAATATAAATAAATAAATAAATGGAACAAATAAGAAGACATCACGATAAGACATAATGATAATATGAAGAAGTATAAATAAAAGAATAAGATTAAAATATATTAAAAAGAGACAACATCACATAAAAGCGAGTCTATTAAAAATTAGTTTTAAGAAGTGATTTAAAAGATTCTGCAGCCTGATCTCCTCAGGCACATCGTTCCAAAGTCGAGGGGCCCTGATGGAAAAAGTGCGGTCCCCGCCTGAGGATCTAAGGCTGCATACTGGCCCATAAGGAGTTAACATTTCAGCTATGTAGCTAGGGGCCAGACCCAGATGGGCTTTAAAAGTGATCAGTAAAATCTTAAAATCAATTCTATTCTCTAAAAGGATGTTTTTGCTTCTTAAATTCCTTTTTCATATTTCTTCACTGCAACTTTCCAGATTACATAAAGTACACATAAACCTGTTTTATTCCATTTTGTTGGTTTTCTCCTGCAGTCTCTTTTTAATTCAAGGATGGATTCCTTTAGCCAGGGCTGTGATGTAGTCTTTGACAGCCGAGTCCAGAATAGTCTGACAGGTTTGGTTAAAATGGAGACCAGCTCCTCTGTGTCAAAGTTCAGATTAAAAGCAGTTAAAGAAGCAGCGTTAAAACATTCAGAAAACTAATTGGCAGACATAGAGTTAAAAACATGATGGCAGACAAGTAAATTATGACTAAAATGTAGTTGGGATAAAATTATGTTAAATAGAATTGCTTTATGGTCCCACACACAAGATATCTTTTGCCTTAAATATGTATAATCATATTAATCCTGTTCTATTATCTTCACAGGGTTAGCTCGAAAGCCGCATGTCAAGGCACTTAAAACAAAAGATGGGAGGTTGGTGCTGCAGTGTGAAGTTTCTAATGCTTCTCCAAAGCCTAAAGTAGAGTGGCAGGACAGTTCTGGAAACATCCTTCATGCTGAGGAGCCACAGGTCACAGAGAGAGGAGGCAGCTACGACATCATCCTCAACATGACTGTGACCAAAGCTGATGACTTCCGCTGTGTCGTCACACAGGAAGAAATCAACCATCAGATTTATGCTGAGACCCACATGCTCTTTAACGGTGAGATTCTTTCTAGGTGTGTTTTAATTTTCAAATTTACTTTGTATGTTCAGACTGAACACAAAGTAAATTGTGATGAAGAAATCTGCACAAGATGAAAATGTTTCAGACTGAGTGAAAAACTTGACTCTGATACTGAGACTCTGAGACTCCACTTCATTAATCTACAGAGATCAGAGGAAGAATGAGAGGGTCTGGAGGGAAACAACCAGTGATGGAAAGTACAGTTACATTGCTTAGGTATTACTCAATTAAAAGTGAAAAATACTGGTGTTTGAAAACTACTTAAGTACAAAGTATTCATCTCAAAAACTGCTCAGAGTATGAGTTACTTTTTGACCACTGATGTTTGAGTGAAAATGTGCTGCTGGGTGTTTTGCTGTAAAAACCAAGAAAAGGAAAAGCAAAGACACAACACAGAGGTGTCCAGGTGTGTCCATGCTGCTGATGAAGCTCCCAACAGGTCTGCAGCCCTGGAGACAGAAAGCACAGCAACAGCAGAGTGAACCAATCAGAGGGGCCCAAACAACACTCAGACATGGAGAGAAGATTTTACTCACTGATCATTTGAGACATGGAGACAAGATTTTACTTGAGTAAAAGTATAGTATCAGCAAAATGTACTTAAGATGAGACAATCCCAAAGGAGATTCTTGAAATTTTACTCAAATTAAAATAAAACTAGAAAAAAGTACAAGGCATCGAAAAAAAGTAGAAAATACAGACAAGATGATGTGGAGCAGCTCTGACAGGCTGCTGCCCGGGACACAGAAGGGAACCTGTACTTAAAAGGTATATATGTGGATCAAATTTTTTGTTTGTTTAAAAGATCAAAGTCACCATGTCAGTCTGATAAATGTCGTGGAAAGAACATGAACACCTTTAGTAGTTGAGTGTTACATTAACTTTCTGTTGTTTCATTTGTTTCAGGCTCATCAGCTGGACTTGCTGCTGACGTTGTTGTTACATTTGTCGTCACTCTTGTCGGTCTTCTAGCCAAGGGTTGCATCACACAAAATTGTAAGAAAGATAAAGTTTAAATAATTTATTTTATCAACATATTCATGATGAGCAGTTGACAGTTGTTTTATCTTCTCAGATATTAAGAATTCTGTTGGTATTTACATCCAGATTAAAGAAGTAATTTGGGATTTTCTTGAATATAACTCTGATTTCCTTCCTGCAGAACAACAGCTGATGTGGGGCAACAGCTGATCCAGAAAGTCTCCTGAACACACATGAGAGACTTCTGTGAACCTGAATGATGAGAACTAACAGTCCAGACAAAGTGACATCAGATTATTTCAAACTGCAGGTCGTCTGCAGCTCAATGACATCAGTGGAAGTGATGAATAAAAACATGACTCCCTAAAAACTTGGTATTTTATCCAGATGAGCGTCGTTTTGCAGGACGCAGCTGTTCACCCTCCTGACCCCACAGACCCCACATCTTAGCATATTTTTGTTGTTGGACATAACTTAGTCAATCAAAACATTTTAGCAATATTCTGTTCTGGGACATAGTGGGGGTAAACCTAAATGAACTCAGTTTATCCACCTCTTCAAAATGAGGCTGAGTGTTTATTCATACAAGTTAAATTAACTCCATCAATCACTGAAAACTGTGTCACAAAAATCTAAATAATAATCTACTTCCAGTTACAATCAGGAATGAGGTCTTTTATATGTTTAATCTTGAGATTAAGGCAAAGATTACGTTGATAAGCAGCTTTTTATGTTACAGTTTTGTTAGTTGATCTATGAAGTGACGAGACGACCCAGAGTCAGCTGACAAGAACAAACATCAGACACACAACAGTCTGTGTGACACAGGATTCAAGGCACCACCCTCAGGAGAAATACCAAGTTTTTAGGGAGTAAATACACCAAATATGATCATTACTGAGGTAGAAACGGGCATTTAAAAAACAAAAGACTTGACTGAACCAAAACCTGCTGTTATACTGGAGAAGAATGTGAACGTTTTGTAGCTTAAAAATATGATGTGAGTTGATTTTTATATTTTGAATTTGTGCTTTTGACATAATTTGTCCTCTTTGCTTCTTTTAATTTCTTAAGATACAGTTACACAATGAAGTTAAGTCCAGTTTATTAGGTACACTGAGATAAAACTAATTCAGTCTAATAAAACTGTCCTGCAGTAAATCCTCCCTTCAGTTTTGAACCGAGCTGGGTGGACAAAATAATAGAAACAGTACTACGACTACTACAGCTCAGTACCACCACAAACTACATCTTCTAAAACAATCAGAAAGTTAAACCAACGTCTCTGAAACAGTTTTAAAATGAACATTAAAACCTTCATGAAGGAGGATTTACTGCAGGACTGTTGTATTAGACTGAATTAGTTTTAGCTCAGTGTTCCTAATAAACTGGACACTGAGTGTTTACTGTTGTTTGCTGTCATATTAAAATGTGTGTTTATGATGTTGACTGCTGAAGCTCTTGTATCAGGTTTATTTTTTATCAAACTGTGTTGTGACTGATTTTGAAGTTTTGTGTTCAAACTTTGATAAAAGAAACAAAAGTTATTTTACTTAATTGGCCAGAAGATGATCCCTATTTTGTAACAGCTGCTTTTTAATTAAAAAATATATTGTGAATGAAAAAATGTCAAACTTACTGAAAACAAAACTTCTAACAAACAATTCACCACACTAACAGCTTTATGAATGGAAATTATAGCTGAATATTTTGATGGTGCAGCTTTACACTCTTCTTCATTATTATTAACATTATTGAGTATTTTCTTCCTTTATGAGACAGTGATAGTGGAGAGTTGTTACAGATATCTCTGGACAGGAAGTGAAATATTGTGGTTCATATAGTTTCAGCTTTTATTCTCTTATTTGATCTCTGAATAACACGAGGAGACTTTTAGACTGAATGACATGGTTATAAAAAAAAGTACAGTATACCCACTGTTACCATCATCATAGAAAACATGTCCACACATTAAACAGGCTCATCCAGATAAACTTTATCAGACATGAAGTTTGCTCCTTCAACCTGTTTTTCCCGTCACACCTACAGTCAAATGTGAAATGATTTTTGACATTAAAACCAGAATATTACCTCTCAGAACAGGTATCAGAAGCAAATGTGTTAATTCTGAACTTTCAGCTACTATAAACCTTTAGACTTCAAGGGGCGGCAAAAATATGTATCGATGCTACTAACTGCAAATATTCACTTATATATCAATTTAGCTAAAATGTGCAGAACAGTAGAACAGGATTATCATCCAGACTCCAGAATTCCCTCCTTTCTGTGCAAAAATGAGTTACTTTGCTTTTATTCTGAAGAAATTGTTTCTGTTGATAAAGTGGCTGCAGGTCAGGAGGAGCAAACATCTGTATGTGAAACTGTGAATCATCCTGTGGTTGAATTTGAGATTTTTTTTTTTCATACACAGCTTTTTGATGACTTAATAGTGTGTTACCATTTTCCAGTTTAATGTACATGATACCCAGCACTGTAAAGTTCTAATAAACAATAATAAATAATAAAAAAGAGAATAATTGATGAAAAAAATGACAAGATTGATGTCATAAAACTGGAAAACTAAGCAAGACAATAAATAAATAGATGACTAAATGCATAGAATAAAATAACAAATAAATAAAATGAATAATTAACATGATAAATAAATAAAATACACACCTAAGGCACTCAGAGTTGCGCACAGTGTTAAATACACACAGCTGTAATGTCAGTGTGAAGATTAAGTTTTTTTCAGTTGAAACATTTTCACAAACAATTTGAGGAGTTTTTCTCCAAAACTCCACGAGTCATAGTTAATGTGTAGATGAGGCTTTTATTCTGAATGATTCACAGCAGAAGTAGTTGTGGTTTGTAGTGCGGGGGCTGAGAAACTGAAAGTGTTCTGTGATTGGTCCATCAGGCTGCTGTCAGAGTGTATAAAGCTGATAAGACAGTTGTGGTGAAGTTCAGTCGTCAAACAGGACAAACATGGATTTTCTTCTTCTTCTTCCTCTGCTGAGTGTTTGTCTGCTGAGCTGCTCTGGAACAACATCAGGTGAGAAAACTGATCATCACACTCAACCCAGTCCTGCTCTTCTTATTGATTTACTTTAAAAACGGCTGAAGAGTCTGAAACAGGATGTGAATAGTTGGTAGATAAACACCTGTAAACACCTGTAACTGTTGTCGTATTTTAGGAGCTGCCACACCCCGAGATGCTTCATAACTTTACTACTGTGGTGTGTGTGTGTGTGTGTGTGTGTGTGTGTGTGTGTGTGTGTCTTATGTCTAGTTGAACTTTGGACTCTCATATCTCTGATATACAGTTTATATAAAGTTTGCATTAAATATACACAGTAGAATAAAAATAAATATTACATTTGTGAGTATAACTTTTTCTAACCACAGTGGAGACCACTTTACAATCAGACTACCTCTATTATTGATTTTTAATGTTTTATACTTATTGGTTATTAATCAGGTTGTAAACACTTTATAAATGATTAATCATTAACATAAAATGGCAACAGTGACGTGTTGTTTGTTAAACAGTGATCCCACATTTATCTGCACTGTTAAGCCTCAGATCTGATTTTGATCTGATCTGATTACTGAGCTCACTTTATCTTCTCCATCAGCCTAATTTATATCTGTTAATAACTTACCAGCATTTAACCACCATCAGAGGATCTTATTAATTGAAGATCTGTTTTCATAGACAGAGTTTAGATTAATCCAGGAGTAGGTCTTAATCTGTATTTAAACTATGATATTTTATTGTGTATTTGTCATTTTGTGTTGTTTGTATTTTAACTTTAGTGTCTCTTGTGTGTGTTTTTCATATAAACCTTTACAGGGTTCTGACCACACCTCACACATACTTTATATTTCCTTCATGTGTTTGTCTTTTTGTATTTTATGTGTGTTTGAAACAAATAAAACAAACTTAAACAAAGAAAACAAACAAACAAACATTTAAGCAGTTTTCATGAAAGTGGCTTAAAATAATGGTTGCTCACAAAAACCTGGACCAGAACTCAAAACATCAGGACCAGAGTGAATCTAGACACAAAACTACAGCAGAGAATTTGTTCTAAAAATTTAAGTGAGGATTAAAAACACTAAAACAATCTGTGTCATGTGATCCAGTTATTAAATGTAAAAACCAGACTCATCTGGTCTCTTTAGTTTATGTTGGTCGACATTTAGATCAAAGCTGCCAAAGTGGGGCTGCGGGTCAAAGTAGGACTCCTGTAAGGTTTGATTTGGCCTGTCAGATGTTTCTAACTAAGTAATAATAATGATGATTTTTAATATAAATTGTTATTTACTCAGTTGGTAGTTTGGGCTTCATGTACTCAGGCTGTAGTTTCTGATCACAGCAGATCTCAGATTTGATCTCCAACCTTCACTGTTTATGTTCATCTGTGAAGGCAAAAGGCCAAAAAATCATCTAAAGAAATTCATAATAATCCATAATCTGAGCAGGCAGGCAGAGTGACACTTTGTGCACAAAGAATACTCCCAGACAGATAGATAACAAAGATAAGTAAAGATATAAAATAATAATAAGATTTGGTGTAAAAAAAAATAAATAAAAAAAAAACAGGAAAAAAGCTACAATCATAGTAAATTGTAATATAGAGACAAAAGAAAAAGAAAGAAAGAATTTTAAAAAATGACAATAAATAATAAAAGATGTACATAAATTTGAAATAAAACAATATAGAAATTAAGTTAGAAAAAGAAAGAAAAAAGAAAGAAAATAAGTACTTCAAAAGTAGATAACAAAACAGAAGGATCACCACCACATGTATTTGTAGAGAGTTATTGCAGCAGCAGACTGAAGTTAGATTAAATCTCTCATTTTATTTTATTTATTGGGTTAAGTGACCATATTTAAATACAAACCGGCAGTGTTTCATTTTTTATATTCATGTCCTCTTTCTCTCCCACACACGCTTGTTTATTCAACCAAGTGGTCAGACCTGTTTGTGTGGTTATACTTGATCGTGTGTGTGTGTGTGTGTGTGTGTGTGTGTGTGTGTAGGTGTGTGTGTGTGTGTGAACTGGTTTATTGTTTCTTTGTATTGGTTCACTTGTTACTTGAGATGATTTGTGTATTGATGGTTAATAACTGTGTTAAAGTCTCCTCCTGTTATAACTGGACGGTTTGAAATGTTTGAGATGGAAGAAAAGAGATGATTAAAAAAGGATCATTGTTTGGTCCACAGATGCTGCAGATTGTGATGATTGATTGATGGATGGATGGATGGATTTTTTCCTGTTAACCAGAAATATTCAGGTTAACACACACAAATAACAGAATACATTAAAAGGACAGAACAAAATACAGCTCAGTGGAGATCAGTGGACAAAGAATACTGCTACAAATAATAATCTGATAGTCTGGTAGTATAGATAATAAAGATAAGTAAAAGTATAAAATTACAATAAGATTTGGTAGAACAATATAAAATAAATAAATAATGAATAACAAAATAAATTTTAAATATAGAATATAGAAATTAAATTTAAAAAATAAAGAAAATAAGTATTTAAAAAATAGATTACAAAAGAAAAGGATAACACCACATATGTATTTGTAGAGTTATTACAGCAGCAGACTGAAGTTAGATGAAATCTGAGTGTGAGTGTTTGTTTACTTCAGTGGGAATTTACTGGTTTAGAGGTTTGTCATGGTTTTATTTTATTGGTTTGGGGTTTTATTTTATTAAACTATTTATTTATTCGAGCAAGTGACAAACATGCAAGTTTCACTTTTTTTAAATTCCTGTCCTCTTTCTCTCCCACACTCATTTTTCCCGCCTGGTAATAATACCTGTCTGTGTGGTTATACTTGATCGTTGTCTCTGATCCCATCAGGTGAGACAGAGAAGCACCTCAGTAACTCTTCTACCAGTTCAAGTCTGAAGTGAATGTGATCACAATATTGAAAGATCACATCACAGACAGTATGCAGACAGAAAAAGGCCTGTTAAGAATCAGAATCAGCTTTATTCCCTGAGTATCTGTACACATACAAGGAATTTGACTCTGGATTTAAGAAGAGATTAAACAGTTTGAAGATTTCATATCATGATTATTATCGTATACTTTTTATTTACATTTCTTTATTGCAAGACAAAAGACAAAACAGTACAAGGAGAAACAGGTCAATAGAACAGAACAACACACAGACAATGAGAACAGCACAGGCCAGTTAAAAAAAATTAAACAGGATATAATAATATTTATTGGTCTGAGTGCTGCCTCATCCACTGGCAGTGGAGCAGGATCAGGGCACTATTAAACGGGATGACAGGGTCAGACTGGCTGGATCAACCAGGTTATTGCTTCAATTTGTAGTTATTGGTATGACATTTGAAGCATGGTTCCCGTTTTGTATTTAGAATATTTATTCATGTCAAATTTAAAGTCTTTGTTTTTGTTTTGTTTTTTCCCCTTCCTGACTGATCGGACCAATGTTGTGTCGACCCTTATGGGAGGGGACTGGCCCCTTGTGGGCTTAATCCCTTAAAGTAAAGTCCTTCCAGACCCTAAAGAGTGAGTCAGTTTGTTAGGGACTGACAGTTGCGGTTTTGGTTAGAAGGAGGAATAGGTTCACCCTGCCTCCCTTCTCTTTACCGCCTGCTCCAGAGAAAACTGGCACAGGTCCATGAGTGGAGCTTCAGCTGCCAGGGACAGGGTGGAGCATAGAGGCTTTTTTTTATATGCAAAATAAGTTTACAAAAAAAACAAGAGGAAGAGAAAAAAGTAATTAAGAATTAAATAAATAAATAGGAGTAAT
>JAJHUR010104976.1:6460-25141 GCA_027495735.1 Lutjanus campechanus
ACACACACACACACACACTCAAGCTGTCACACTGATGTATAAAGACACTTACAGGGGAGCCATTTTCTTTAAGGGCAGCAGGAGCCTCCCGTGGACTCACGACTCCGTAGTTCTGAGGGAGAGGCAGAAACAGTTGCACTTAAGTTTAATAGTAGTGAGGCTTGTGGGAAAAGTCTTTATTAACTTTTTAATATGAAGTAAATCCAGCAACATCAAAGAAATGCAATAAGTGAGGGTACAAAGACTTCAATCAGGATATTAGAAATACACCAGTCATTAGTAATTTGGGAGCCACAAAGAGTGATATCCTGTCTACTTAAAACAGCAGACACCATTTTTGCTCATTTGATCAATTTTTAAAATTAAAAAATATGGATTAGAGCAGCTTCAAAGACATCATCACTAGGCAACCTTACTGTGTCCCCAATCCAGACTACATAGTAAACTGTTTCATCAGCAAATATACAAAAAAATCAACATACTTTATCAACATACTAGTTTATACCAAGAGGTAATGATACAATACTAATGACATGACAGGGACTTTGGATAGCTGCTGCCAGCTGAACTTCAGAAAGGCCCCGTTTACATCTGGTTTTACACATTTAGATCTGATCGCTAAGACCACATTCATAGGTGGTCTGGGCCACATGTGACCGGAGCAGCAGTAGTGTTGACACAATGTGTCCTGAACCACACTGAAGGAGCGCCTGCTCAACTGACATCCTCTAAGTACATCGTTTGGTTCACTGTAATGAAGGTTATGTGTTTGGGCTGTCTATTTCTTAAAATGTTTCATTACATGACAAATTGCTAAAACTACATAGTTGTACAGTGTGTAGTGTAACATTTCGCCAGCAGAGCTTGAACAGTTTGTTGTGTGTAACTTGTTACTTTATGTTCATGTTATGTATTGCATTGGTATATATTTAATTTAAATGCATTTTTAGACAAGATAAAATATTTAATTTTACACACTAATCATTCACTGTTGTGACATGTGTAACTTTTATATTATGGCTCATTGTTTGGATGAATTTGAGCGACGAGTGTCAGAACATTTGACAGGCAATTTAAACCCGAAAATACTGCAGTTGTGCTCTTCAATTTGTTTGACAGTGAAGAGAAAAATGCAACGAGAAACTGAACTGCAAACAAGCTGGTTTAAAAAATTGGCCATATTTGTCATTTGTCACTTATCTTGTACAGGATTCTAGTCCAATTTTCATCTCTGTGTTGTCACTGACAGTATTTCATATGTGATTATTGTTAGTCTAAAACAACAACAAAAAAACAAATGTTTTTCCTAGGTTTTGCTCTGCTGTATGAGCAGTTCCTCCATTTCCTTTGTGCACTGCATTGTGGGAGAGTAGTGAGCGTGAAATGGACTGTTTTTAGTATGCATACTGTGTGCTTTGACTGCACTTTATTTTGTCACTTTTCTAATGTGAACACAGTACATACTGAACACCTGCTCAGAATCAGTATGTAGTGTGGATTGTGACCGTAGCAGTTGTTATGATGTGCCATAGCTAGAAAATAATAAGTCTGGATGATAGGGCTGAGTTTTGTGAACAAAAACAAGTATCACAATAATTTTGACCGAATGCCTCGATATATTATATTATATTGATATTGCCACTGTATTGCACGGATGACTATTTGTGTTTTCAGAAAATTATTAACACAAGTTCAGAAAATGATGTCCCTGGTAATGCAGCCTCTAAACACTTATGTCATATTACAATATAACAATATAATATTCATATAGGCTTATTCCCCAGCCCGAGTTTATAATAACCCTAGTACAGACTGTACAAGTGGAAATCTTTTCTGACATTCTTTGACGATCCATCCACACAAGTACAGGACTAAATTATGAAATCATGATGGTTCAACCCTCGACACACATCTTTGATATGGTTTTTGACATTTCGGGCCTGGTCGTGCCGCTTCTGCTTGACCTCTCATTATAGCTCAAATGCTTTTCATTTCTCACTTTCACTTCATATTACTGAGGGCCTTGTACTTACTGTGGCCTTTCACTGCGCACGCTTTGATATACGTATATACCCAGTTGTAGATTCCTCTATAAAGTGGGGAAAGTTTAACATCATAGAAGTGGGTATGGCATGTTTATTGTGGGTTAGGTATGAGGTTCTTTTTTTTTTGCAATTAATGTTAAATGTGAAATTCAGAAAAAAAATAATAAAATAAATAAAAAGCTGTGAAAGAAAGTATGAAGTCTTTTTCAGTCGCTGCAGCAGAAGCACAGGTGTAATCGATCACATAAATAACAAGCGTTTTCCATTTAGGTGAGCTACTCCCAGAGTCTTTGTGTTGTGCTCGCTGGCTCACCGTCTTGGCTCTCTGAGACGCTTAATGGAACTGAGCCATCGTTAACGAAATTAGTTTCACCTGTGCTACTCGAGTCAAAATGTCTGCCGTGACAAAGGTCTGTCATCCCTGCTGGCTCACTGACAGGGCTCACTGGAGCCTCGTTAATGTCATTAGTTACACCTGCGGTGAAAAGTCAGAATGTGTGCGGTGAGAAGGGTCTAAGCAGCCATGAGAGGGAAACATATCTGCTGGTGAAGTGTACTGTGTTTATGTCTTGTCTTTTAGCACTTTTCTGATTAATTAGTTATAATAAAAACTTAAATATAAAATGGCAGCAACACAGCAATGATCAGTTAAAGTTTGCTAACATAACCATAAGCTACCGATCATTCTGTGCGAGACCTCTGTAACCGAAAAATTATTTTAGGTTTGAGAACTAAATATTAAGACTCAATATCATTATCAGTGGCTGTAATTTCATTTTGATGCGTCTGATTAATAACGGGGGGAGACGAGAGACTGTGTATAGAAAAGGACAACATGAGAGCTCCCTAAAAGTGAAGCCAAAGCTTCTCGATCGCCCCCTGGTGGCTGGCTGCAGTACAGGTCATAAATCCTGCCTCCCGAATGTTAATAGATAAGACATGGGCCAAACTAAAACATGAAAGCACACATCAAATAAATTTCTTTTCCCTTCCATTTTCTGATGTTCGTTCAAGTGTTCATTTTTCTAATCAGTTTGGTTTTAATTAGTTATTTGATGATATAAAAACAGGGTTTCATGCAACGTTTGACAGCTGAGCTCTGCTCGTGACTGAGCTTGGCGGCTGAGTAACCTGGTCATTATTTCTGAAAAAAGAAGTTCAAAAGTTGAGTTTTTCAACTTTTAATAGCAGAGCTACTTTCTTTTTACTGGAAAGAAAGTAGTCCCTTCACAACAAGATCTGTGGATTATTTTGAGTAAGCTCGTCATGATTTTTAGAAAGAGACGTCGCTGTTGACTTTTTCAAATGTATTTTTTAGCACTTTAAGCACCACATGCTGAGTGCAATCTAGTTCCATTATATGCAAGAGAAGGCAGACATCCCCACAGGCAATATCTCAAGAATTCTGCAGCTCACATCAAAACAATACAGATGGAAAAAAACTGCCCTGCAGTTAAGAGGAAAAATATGTGCTTTTTTGAGTTTGGGATGAACTGTCCCTTTCAAGTTTCATACAAAGTAGGGACATTAAAAATGAATGTTACGATATGATCTCTTTAGCTCTGTCCATGCCAAGTTGTGCCAAAATGAGTTGTGAAAGGTTTTGTATTGACGGCATATTTCACAGTCATGACTGACAGCGTGTGTAAACTTGATGAATTGTTTATGAAGGGGATCATCAAACCGAACAAATTCCTTTTACAGCAGTCTGATGGCACATGTTACTCAATTTTAAAGCCTGTCATGACACGCAGACAGCTGGCAGCAGGCCAGCCTTTGTGCTGACAGGCACTACATGGCTCCCTCTGCTGGCCGAACAGCGTCGGTGCCAGAGATCTTTGTCTGCCTATCGATGATGTCATCTTCCATTTGCTGCAGACACACACACACACACACACACACACACACACACACACACACACTACTGTGTCCCATTCTGACATCTCAGAAAATTCGACTCAACACTGGTGTGGCACTTCAAAGGAACCCTCTCTACATCATTGCCGAAGTTCATCCACACCATTAGCTGAATGGCTAAAGAGCCCAGTGATGATTACATTTTAATAAGGCACCTGTGGGACAGCCAGCCAGAGCCGGCACTCAAATCTTTGCCTCCGGAGATGAATGGGATTCGCACCTGCTTTCATCATCCTCATTAATACACTGTCAATACTTTAATCACCCCATAATGATGCTATTATGTCATCCCTGTCAGGGGAATATGGCCTTCACGTCACTGGAGCCCAAAGAAAATGCTTCCTCCTCTAATCAGAACCAGCTCCACAGCTCTGCAGAAATATTAAATTCTTCATTTCGAGTCTTTGTTGGGTGACTGATGGGATTGATCCTGTGATGTTTCCCTCACTTGCCCTTTCCACCAATACTGTAGCTTAAAATATATCAGCAGTAATGTATGAAATATGAAATAGAAGAGAGGAACAAGAGCAAAAGAAAAGTCTATTTGATTAATTTAAACAGAAAAAAACATGTTGAAAATACATTTTGGGAAATCTGCTTGTTTTTGCCTCATGTTTTTGCCTCAATATGTTAAATAGATCAAAATCCTATTTAATATATAATCTATGGTTGAGACGAGTTGTTTCCCCACCAACCCCTCCTCCCTAGATTCAAGGAAAGCTCTGCGAGAGCGCAAGACGCACGCAACGTCATAAATTGACAATAACAAGCAATGACGAGCCCTCGACTGTAAGTTGATCATTTTTATAACTGTCAGTTGTCTGTCAACGTAAAGTTGAACCTGTCATCCTCAAAACAGAAGCCCACCGCTTTGAAAATACACACTCTGTAGCTTGAGTTAAGTGACAGCCTGCCAAACTCCATTAAAATTTTGCTCAATTTAACCGTTATAAACATCTACGCCTTCTCTAAGATTATTAATGATTTCTTACAATTCATAAACAGACACTGACTCATTCTGCAAACATTTGGCATTCATTTGAACTCTGAATAACACGAAACAGGCAAACAAAAACTGTTATTCTGGCCCAGAATTGTTGCTGGCAGAGAAGCAAATATTTCCGCTTATCGTGTTTTCTTGATCTCTGATTAAATATAACGGTCATTTTATGATTTATTAAAGTAAATATATGATATCTCTATTTCTCTTTTAAGCTAACATTAGGTTAAGTGTCCTGATACTAAGTTAAGCTAATTTATGTCAGGTACAGAAAAAAAGCTGAACATTTTTATTAAAGTTACACATCAGTAAGATGCTTAAAATGATATTTATCTACACCATCAATCTTTTTATGCATTTATAGGAGATTAGTGCTTAATTTGTATTGTTTATCTTGCTCGTATGAACATTAGTCATTTCCCTGGTGCTTTTATTTTCAGTGTGCTGCAGCTCAGCACAACCCTGCTGATACACTGGATATAGTATATTTTTTGTATATAAAGTGTGACTTAAAATGTGAATATTCTACTAAAAATATAATTAAAACTGAATTATGACGCCCGCCAGAAATGTATTTAATTGTTTAACTTTAGTGTTTGCAGTAATTATGTGTTTTTTATTAATTAAGTCTTCATTTATTTCTACAATTAATAAATAATGGCAGCCATTTTACATGCAGTAAGAAAAAAGAAAACACTTACAAACTAATTACAGGGGGCAAGTTCATTTCAAATATTATTAATATTAAAAAGAAATATTATTGAAATATTAATGTCACTATCTACAGAAGATTAAAAGGTTTTAATTTAACCAAATATATATTTTTTATAAATGCAGGCTTTGCTTTTCTAATAACCCAAACTGCTTGTAAATCAATTGAAAATTTAGGGCTGTGACGATTTCAATTTTAGATAGACCTCCTGCCTTTATATACACACACATGCATTAGAAGCTGCGTCTTCCCCTGACCAATATGGCGGCAACGTTGATGCATCCCTCCGATGACCAGCAGGGGACAATGCAGTATCTGTATCTGTGTATGAGCTGCCATCAGTAACTGGTTCACTTAGTTTAGCATCAACACTGGAAACAGTGGGAAAAAGCTATCCTGGCTCCGTCCAAAGTTAACAAAGGCAACCGCCTACCACACCTCTAAAGATCACTGATTAACATGTTCTCTCTTGTTTGTTTCATCCATACAAGAACAAAAGTGTAAAAACGACAGTGATTTCCAGGCAACTAGTGGAGACTCCCACAAGTCACTGACCCGTCACATGACCTCCTGTGAAACCAGAATGTGCTGCTTTTGCACTTTCATTTATGTATGAAGTAAAAAAAAAAAAAAACAAGATGAAACTTAGTGAGTTTTAAAGGTGCCAGTGTGTGGATTTTGTTTCCTTCAGATAGAGCCAGGCCAGCAGATTTCCAATCTTAAGTCTTTATTCAAAGCTAAGCTAACAGGCTGCTGCAGGACTGACATTAAAAAGACAGATATGAGAGTGATCATCTAATCTCTCAGCAAGAAAGTGTCTTTCCCCAACTTTCAAACAAGTCTGCGCACAGTAAATGTGTGTTTTGAGCTTAAGACATGTAATGTTACCTGCCCAGCCAAAACTGAATGATTAAAAAAACTGCTAAGTAAGAACATTAGGTCTCAAAATTGTGCAGAAATGAGCAGTTTTACTGCCCTGCTACCTAAAGTGTCAAATGGATGCTCCTCTAGTAGCTTCACTGGTCTTGTTCAGACATGTTTGAGCCACCAGAACCAGAGGACTTTACCAGTCTGCAACAGGATGGTATGTTTTTTTCTCCTCAGCCTTTATTAGCCAAAGCTAAGCTAACTGGCTGCTATATTGAACAGAGAGACGAGATATGAGAGTGATACTAATCATCTCATTTGATTCTCAGCAAGTGGAGCCATTTTTGAAAAACCAAAGGCAGCAGATGTGTGAATTTGCAGCGACATACTGTACATGAAAGTATAATAAGATTTGTTCATATCGCTTCTGTTCTCATTGTTGCTTTACCTGCGGTGAGACATTCATGATGTTGGGGTGAATCTCTGACCCGTTCGTATGCGTCTCCGTCTTGGTGTCGGCCCTCTTGAGCATATGGGCTACGCTCACAGCGTTGGGGTCTTTCTTCGCCACAGGAGGCTGCGTGAAACACAAACAGTAAAGTCAAGCCACATCAAGCAGTTTCTTCACAGCGAGACCTCTGAAGACCTTTGAAAAGACGTTGCGTTGCTTAGAGGCAGCGTACATTTCAGATAAAAGCATCTGGACACTGTTAACTTAAAGGAACAAACACTGAAATACGTCTTCTTAGAGGATGACAACATGCAAATGATGACGCAACAGCGGGGGAATTCAAAGAAACACTGACGCAACTGACAAAAATAAAGTGGGTGAAAAATTTATGAATGAATACATCAGAGAGAATAAAATATGCAGTTTTGAACAAAATTAAACATGAACCAATGTAACAAAATTCAAACAATGGAAATGGTACAAAAACAAACAAAAAATAAAAAATAAAAATTGCATAACCGGGTAATTATGGCTCCAAGTCCAGCCAGGCAGGGTGAATCCAGTGTGTGATGATGATGAAGGATGAAAACACTCATCTGTCTACCTCATGATGTGTTCTCTCCTCTGGAGGCTTCTCCTCGATGGGAGACTTGTCCCGGGAGCCCATCAGACGGGCGGAGTAGAATCTGGACGTCTCCTCAAAGTCCTCCCGGCCCACCTCGGGCTGTCGCTCCCTCTCCCCCAGCTCCGACATTCCCCTGGAGAAGTCCTCCACGCCGGAGTGGAGGTCCATGAGGACGGTGAAGTCGACCTCGGCCTCCAGGCTGGACGTGGAGCTGACCGTCATGCTGGAGCACTTGCGCTCGATGCCCAGGTGGGTCTCCCTCATGCAGGCCACCGTGTCCCGCTCCTGCTCCTCCTCGGAGGGTATGCTCGGCTGGGGCCTCCTGTCCCCGAGCTCCTTCTGGGGCGGGTACACACACAGGGTCACCGCTCTGAAAAGTTACTTAGCTGCAGATGGTGGATGAGGAGTGTATCATGGAATGTGATGGAGGTATCATCCGGATGTTTGAGGGTGGAGTTCAAAGCCATTATGCTGTACATGCAATGTATCCTGATCATATGGTGGAAAATCGTGGGGCATGCAATCACGTCAGAAATGAAAAGTTAATAGGAGTTGAATTACAACCTTGGTTCTGAAACTAGGGGTTAGGACAACCCAAGGGGTCACGAGGCAAATAAAAGAAAGAAAAGGAAATCTTTCTACAAAACAAAACTATATTTTTTATGCCTTTATTTATTTTTAGATAGGACAGTTGAAGTGAAAACAGAAAAGGGGAAGAGAGAATTGGGGGTGACATGCAACAAAGGGCCATAGGTGGGGTTTGAACCAACAGCTGCTGCTGAGAACTCACAGCTTCACAGTCCACAGGGTGGATGCTCTACTAACTGAGCTACCAGACCACCTGTTGTTGTTGTTTATAATTCTTATATTCTCAGTTACGTGTACTGTTTCATTCCACTGATGGCATTTAAGATAACAAATTTTATTATTAAGTAAAGAATATCAGCCATCATATAAATATGGAAATTTTTAATTCCCAATGTCAGCCGGACCTTTCAGAGGCTAAATGCAGTAGCTACATATGTGATTAAAATTGAATTAAGACTAGAATCGGCCTTCTGACGCCTGTTTTACAATCAAAAATTAATAGGCCATGGAAATGAATTTCTATGAAATCATTTTGTTAAATTTTCAATAACTAAAAAAAAAGCTAAAAACCAAGCCAAACTGTAGTGGCTAACTGCACACTGGCTAGGTAACCATGGATACCTTTAGCTAAATTATACTAATTAACTGAAATATACACATTTAATGAACCAGAATACTGATATATTTGTAATTTAGTTTATTATACCACATAACTAAATAAGGCAGCAGTTAAATCAAATGATGGTGCAGAAAAAAAGCCTGCTAATATTAGACAGCTGCTTGAGCTCCCTTTAAAATATATATTTAAATGAGCGAAAATTAATTTGTAACTTTTATTACATGTTAAGCAATTAAAGGACAGAGACAACTAGACACCTAACACAGAGATACATTTAATAGAGTGCAGGTGGAACGTGTCCAAACACCCAGAAATGAGTTAGCATATTAGCCCTTTAGGTCACTCATTTCAAAGTCAGCGTTTTTTTTTTTGAAGGATTCTAACATTTTTGTTTTATGCCATAAAATGCATCAGTAAATGCCCCATCAGTGAAATTCGATGGTTCAAAAGGTAGTTGCTGACAAGCAGCTAAATTAGACTACAGAGGTTGTCAGGGACATTATATGTAATACCGAACACTAGCTGCTTAGTGGTAATGACATTAAGTCCTGCAACCATGGTGTAGTTTGTTTCCATTATCTCTTTACTTCTGGTGATTGCATTTATGCTTCAAAAATTATGAAATTTAGTGTTCATTTGTGAAGATTATCTTGTGAAACAAAATCAAACAAACTTTAGTCTGCTACAGAGTTTAGTTTCTGCAATATTCCAAAATCCAATTGAAAAATACCACTGGGTTTTTCTCAAGGGAACCAAAACGATTCTAACATCTGAGTTGGCCTACAAAAATAGGTCAGCCCTGCAGCACTCTATAAGGACTGTAAATAATCAAAAAAAAGTTTATTTCCTTCAACAAAATGAATGAGGAAGCAAAAAGAATCCATGTTGTTGAGCATTCCATGCAGATTATCCAAGAGTGCAACATTTCCATTTTTAGTTAAAATGTGGGTTCTACGACAACGATTTTTTGATTTAAAAAGTAGCCTGAAAAGGCATGAAATACAGGCCTTGCAACCTCTCTATCTGAAAACTTTACAACCTTACTGTCAGCTTTGTACCTTCCAACATCACTACTCTGCCTTTGGAGGAACAACAAGGGAGGAAAACAACAGTTAAGCTGATCTGACATGAAGCTTGTAAATATTTCTGTTTTAAGGTGTCACAAGCCAAAAAGTTTGGGGAGCCACTGAATCATAATGAAGTTCCTGAGGCAGCCGATTTTAAATAATTCAACTTGCAGTAATTACAAGCACAATAGCTAATCAGATCACAGTATATCATGCCAGCAATAGTCTGTTTAGAACACACAGACTGAATGCACTGATCAAACTCTGATCATGGTGATGGATGAGGGCATCTGAGTAGCCAATGAAAAGAAACACACGTCATCATTTTTTTTTTTGTATATGAGGAGAAAGTGGTGCAGTAAGTCAGGAGGCATGCAGTTTAGCCGCGAGGGCTGCAGAGAGGAAAAGAGATGATGGGTGGAGCATATGGAGGTGGGTTTAAATACAAATGAATAACCTTGAAATCAGCGAACGGCTCCTCGTAAATGGCAGGAGTGGAGACGGGCTCCTGCAGGGGGAAGCAGAGGAAAGAGCACAGAGAGCAGGTGAAGGTTAGCACAAGCTGAAGTGGCCAGTGGACTGACAGCACACACAGACAGAGATCCTACCAGCAGAGCTTGACTGGAGCCTGAAAACATGAGCTCAGTGTGTTCTGAGCAGCAAATATTTCACTCCAGACCTAAACTGGGATCCTGGTGGACTGATCAGTGAGACTCCAAATCTGAATTAGAGCCCGACCAATACATTGGCATTAGTATTAGTATTGGCATATAGATATACAGCAGTATAAACAATATTAAAATATTCAGCAATTGACTGATACTGAACAGTACTGAGTTTATTTAGCTATTTTATTTTGATTTATTCGTTTCTATAATTGGTTGGCATATGTATATTAGGAAGATTATTTAACATGTTAAATAAAATAAATCACCCATTCATGAGAACAGGAACAAATCATGACTTAAAAAAATATTACTACTAACACTCTAATTCCTAATGTATAAAATGTTTTGGTTTGCTTTTTTTATTTTTTTTTTTACTTCTACACTTGCTCTGTGCCAGAAAACAACCTTGTCCCAGACAAAAGTTCATGCAACTTCAAACAATAAAAAAAAAAAATGTTCAAAGTCTTCAAAATGTAAAACTAACAATACCTTATGATAACATAGATTTTTTTTAAAACTGCTACTATAATCATCCTTGTTTTAAAAAAATTTTTTTTAATGAAAATGTTGCATCATTTCTGCCAACTCTGTCAGATTTTTACAAAAACATGATTTAATCAGACATTGGAATGGTTAGCTATACACTGTCTCTACTTCCTGGTTTAAAAAAAGGCAGGAATACTGCTCGAGCACTGGTAAACTTACTACTTTTCTACAAATTCATCAAATAATATTGCTATCACATGTGGCTCAACCATAACATGTCAACTCTGTAATAAAATAGCTGCTCACTTTATTTTGTCAACTCCGTCAGATATTCCATCTGATGGAGATGACATCTGTGCTGACATAAACCTCAGAGCTCTGTATTCATCGAATCATGTGTTTGAAATTAGTACTTTTTTCAATTTATTTAAAAAAAAAATTATAAAGTCAAAAAACTCTGGATACATCACAACATACATCTGTAAACTATGTCATACAGATGTTTTTTCATCTGTTATATTCATTAAATATATATTCATAAGGATTTTTAAAATGAGTTTACGTCAACAGAAACTTACACCTATTGAGTGTTTTCTTTGTTATAGATTATATATGTTGTTTATCACAAGTCAAATTACATTATCAACAGAAATTGTAACTGGGCAACATTTTAATGGTATTTATTTCTTGACTAAAAATACATCTTTTTGATTATACAGCTGATTAAATAATTAAACATTTCCTACCTGTTTTATATTATAATACTAGGGTTTTTTGTGTGTCTGACAGAGTTGACAAAATTCAAGTCCTTAGATGCAAAAAATAACAGGCCAGCCTTCCTGCAATTTAACTAAAGACAGAATCACCAGGAAGGTTGGCCCGTTATAAGGTTTAATAGCCAAGAGTTTGACCTTCTAAAATAGACTTTCCTATTATAAATGAAGAGTACAAATCATTTTTGTCCAAATTCTAAAGAATGAGTGATATAATATTCTACAATAAAATTAGTTGTTAAAGAAAACAGTTTTCTGACTACCTTTGCATAGCCATATTGATGCAAAATCGGTCTATTTTAATTCCAGCCCAAAATTTCACTATATCAGCCATCATATCTGTGAATTTTTCCTTTCTAAAATCAGTATTGGTCTCAAAACTCTCATATCAGTCAGGCTCTAATCTGAATATAGCCACACATTTCAGAGCAGCAAATAATTAAGTGTTTTTATTATCTTTTAAGTGATTCAAACCCAAGTTTAGGTGAGAAATTCAGCCAGACCCAATCTCAGCCCACTGGCTCTGTTCAGATCCAGTCGGGTCCAAATGGATTCAGGCGCAAATTTCAAGCCCTACTCTACAGCATCACAGAGAGACAGCAATACAGTTTCCAGGACAGAAAAGAGGTGAGCTTTCTGCAACAAAAACATCTACAGCCAAGTTTATTTGTTAGATTTAGCAGAGGCAGGGCAGAAGAATCGTGCAGATCGTATAATGAGCAGGTTTTCAGCATAGCAGCAGCCACTCAATGACCAACTGAGGAAGTGTTGCAACACTACGCTCCTTGAATTTCAACTAGGGAGGATTCAAATGTATGTCAAATCATATAGTTGAATGTCCAATAAAAGCGTCAAAAAGCCTGTCGGAATGACTGTGCGAGTGGGTCCGCATGTTTTGGAGGAGCACCTAATGTTTTCCCACACTCCCCGGGTTCAATCTGATCTTGATGTGATTGTCACTCGCCAGTGAGAGCTACGCAACACCTCTTCTCATGCCTATTTAATCCAATATATGCAAGAGCTTTACTCAGATGAAAAGGTGGGAAATGATGAAAGCTGTCATGTCTATTCACTTCAGATTCCTTTCATTCCAGTGCCAAACGCGTGCAAGCTCCTAATGATACCAACAGTGAAATGAAAGCAGCAAATCTGACTGTGTCAGGCACTGAGCTGTGGTGTCTGGCTGCTCGCTGCCTGCTGGGGCTTCACAGTTGGAGGAACCAATGTGTTTATAGCACCGCTTAGCTTTCTATCCAGGTGGGGTAGAGGAAGAATAATGCATCAGATTTTAGATTTACGATCACCAATCTGAAGGATCAAAGACATTTTATAAATTCACGTCAGTTTGACGTAGTTTCTCAATCATTTGTGCGCAAACCAATTCTACACTCCATTTGTCTGTAATTTTGGGAGGTAATAGCTGTCTAACAAAGTAATGGATGGCAGTACATTCTGCCCTTTTTCTCAAATGAGTGATTTAATTTGTAATATTAGTATGCAATAAATCATTTGTTTTGTGTTTCCAGTTTGAAAATGGCACAGGGATGGTGCAAAAATCATCAGAGCGATGATAATATGTAAGCCTTTCTTTCCTTGCCACCCTCTGACAGAGAGCAACGTGAGCTGGAATGAAATTTGAAGCTCACAAGTTAGAGAAGGCGAAGACAAACCGACAACCAAAACACGAAGTATTGATTTTTGTCTTGTTTTCTTTTTTCTTAAACATTCACAGCCAGTGGTGAGCTGTACAGATTTGCCAGACTTTGTGGTGCATGTTGAGGGCAATGGGAAGGAGGGGGAATAAATTGGGTTGCCATTATGGGAAAATGTCCAAACTTTTTAAATTGGTTTTTGCCATATGACGGAGCAAGAGTACCGCTCCGCCTGCTCTTCGTACGGGCACGGACAGGTAAGATGGATGGGTGTTTCAAGTCACTGAAAAAAAGAAAAATGGCGTGCGAGTCTGTCTGAAGCTCATGCGATGCTTTATTTCCAATGACTCAATAGCAGATGCCAAGCAGAGTTACCGAGTGTCTCTTCTTGGCTGCGTCCAGGCTCGGCTCCCTGCCGGCATTTCGGCTGTTCCGCAGTATTAGTCCAGACTCCCTGGCCTTCTGCGTTTTCACCGGCGGGATCGGGGGAGGCATTTTGGGAAGCGCTGAAATCTTTGAGCCGAACGACTGGCTCTCCGTGGGTCCCCTGCCAGGCTGATCTTCGGGGTGTTCCGTCTTAGCCTCCAAGTCTGCCGCGAACGCCGGATGGAAGGTGGACATGTCGGTCCAGTTGAGGTCCGAGGGCCCCTCTGGAGAGCCGACCGACCAGCGGTATTCTCTTCTCAAGGCCCGCAGCGGCTCGTCTGGTCCTGTCCTGTCCCTTTCGTCCTTGCACGCCACACTCTTCGATCGCTCCGGCTTGAGAGGGACGATCCTGGTGATCTCCGACTGGTAGCTGCTGCCTGACAGGCGGTGAAAAGACGTCCTCTGACCCCTGTCTGCCATGAAACCCTCGATATCCTCTCCCCCAGAACTACTGATCTTCCTCTCGTGTGTCCTTACCTGTCGCAGTTTGACCTCGGCTAGCTCTTTGTTGTCAATAAAGCCCTTCCCTCGTACCTTCATTACACCCTCCCCTTTAACACCTGCTAATGAGCTATCATGCTCTATCTTCCGGGGTCCGTTCACGGAGCCTAAGTCAATATCTGCCTTCCCAACTGGACTCACTTTTCTCTTTACCTGCTCTGCTCCTTGAGTGGATAATTCCCTGCCTTCTACTACTGATATATTCTCTTGTTTGTTGTCTTTATAGAGCCTGACAGACTGATCCTTTCCCTGACTATCTTTCATCATCACCCCTGGTGATGATCCACAATGATTTCCTGTTGTAGAAGATTTGTCTGGAGTGTTGTCCGAATCGGAGCCTTCATTGTCTTCTCCAGTAGAATCACTGTCTCCTGCTTTCCTGTAGATGAGTTCGGCAGGCATTCCCAGATTTAAGCTCTGTGGTCTCCTCTTTTTCCTCGGTTTGGAAGCCTTTATCTGGCGTGAGCCCAGGGCCACATCATTGCTTGCCTCAGGGTCCGAGCGTACAGATGGTTTGCTTTGAGATTTGTCTTGAAGCAAGTCTGCATTCTCAGATAATTGAATCACAAAACGACTCTTGTTCGTCGGCCGAGGCTCGTCTGCCTCTCTGGACAATTTTGTCGATGGAAATTCATCAATATGGCTTTTCATTTCTTTCCTGTCATACCCTGTTACCTCTTTATGTATCATCTTGGTAATGTCTATCTCCTTCTCCAGCTCCTTTTTGTCCCACGAGGAATCAGATGTGAGAGATTTGTTCTTTTCTTCTGCCTTCCAGTCATGGTCCTGTTGATAAGTTTCTTGTTTTTCAATCAATACCCACTCCTCAGAGCCCTACATGTTGGTATAGATTAAACACAGTTAGACATGCCAAGCACAGCTACTGCAAATAATGAAATCTACACAATCATTTGAATCACAAAAGAGAACAAAATGTACAACAAGAACAAAAAGAAGTTATGGTAAGCATGCATTTCCACTTAAGGATTCATTGTACAATATTTGATAGCATTTTCTTAAAGGCCCAGTGTGTCAGATTTAGGGGTATCTATTGGCAGAATAATATAATATTCAGTAGAATGTTTTCATTAGTGTATATGCACCTGAAAATAAGAATCTGTGTTTTCATTAGCTCAGAATGAGCTGTTTATACCTACAGAGGGCGTGGGTCCTCTTCCACAGTGGCCATGTTGAACTGCCATGTTCCTACAGTAGCCAAGACTGGAAAAACCAAACACTGGCTCTAAATATGGTACTTTGCGTATTTCACAGATTTTGTGGCTGCCGTAGTTTCTCACTAACTTAACTGAACTATGGTTGGATGATGTCTACCAAACTGGCATACGATGATGTCCACAGCGAAACATCGCGATGCTCAACGATATTGTTGCTGAGTCTCAGAGGGTCTTTGTCTCAACTCCACATGTCGGTAACTTAGTTGTGTTTAATAAGATAATAATAAACACGACATGGAGTCATGGTGCGATGACATGTCAAAAACATAAAGTAGGCGCCAACTCTTTGGCCCAACCCTGAAACTTTGCCAGAGATCCTTATTTAATTTGTATGAGAGAGCCGGCTACGCTGGACTAATTTGTGAAACTGAACTTAACAAAACAAAGTTTCTGTTTTTGTGTTTTATTGCTGAAAAAGTGCTGTTTTTCATCATTTTATTGGGTGAATATAATCTGGACTTGCATTTGAAATTATTTGGACTTGCCTGAAAAGGACTTTTTCTTTGGTTGAATGTGGGTTTACATTATTCCTTTAAAACTATAATAAGTAACATGTCCGTTAAAATGTCTAAAAACTTTAGACATGTTATATATTTTGTCAAGTTGTGTACTACAATGTTTAAACACTGAGAAATCCATAATTTCTTCAAGATAATGCTCTGTTTCATGCTAGCTGTTGCAAGCTAGCTGCTAACTTCCAGGAAAACACAGGATATGTCAGATACGTCAGAGAGTGAGGAAAGAAGTTGGCGAATGTGACTGAGCGTAATTAAATTTTTTAATATTACATCGTTCATTAACATGATTTCCGCCTGAGTCATGTCAGATAGATTTTCATCAGCTATGGCGGTTGTTCAAAAGGGAAGATAACAACTCCCATGATCCCACACCAGTTCATGATGTCATCAAAATACATCTTTTTTATTTTTACTTACATATTGTGCTTTCAAAATATACTGATTTATGTTGAGCTGCTTTGTGGTGTATTGTCATTCTATTTATTGCTGTGCTGTTTGTGTGCTTTTTTGAAGTTTACAAACCACAAACAGCAAATTGTTGGATGAAACTGGCTGCCCCGAAACATGTAGGTAATGAACTACACTACACACTTGGAAGGGCAGGGTGAAACAAGTGATATTCAAGTGGTTGCTACCTACAACCTCACCGCTAGATGCCACTAAGTCCTACACACTGGTCCTTTAAGGTATATTGACATGTGAGTGATAATAATGCACGGTTGGCAGGGTGGTTCACCACTCCACAAATGCTATAAATAGTAAAACTGTATCATGAAAGAAGAAGAGAGAAAAGTGCAACCTCAGGTGAAGTCACCAGAGTCTTCTGGACGAAACCCTCAACAGACAGGCTGTTAACAGGGTCTTTGCCCATTGCTCGGCCCACCAACTGGTCGACACGAGGCGAGGAGAGAGTTTAAAAGAGAAGGAAGGACAGCCGTTAGAGCTCAGGCTCCAAACGAGGGAGCAAATTAGAGAGATGCACAATAAACCATTTCATGCAAAGGAAGGGAAAATGAGGAAAGGCAGGAAGAATCAGAACTTGACTGACTTATTCTGCAGAAACTTTTTAATGAACTTCAAACTAAACACATGCAATCCCGTGTACCTGACAGCCACCAAATCCACAAAACCAAATCAGCAGACATTTGCAATGCAAATATTTTTTTCTGTAACTACATCAAAGAGTTGAGTTCGACTGAATCTCTTAGAAACAGTCGAGAGCACAGAGACTTTTCCCAGCCTTCGACTGTCAGTCAAACAGAACGATACCCCTCCCCTCCCCGCTTCTGCCATTTTACCTGGAGTAAGACACACAGCAGATTACATTTTCCGCAGGAGACAACGTTTGACATTCTATGGGCATAATCTGATCATGCCAGGCGGCAGATGAGAGATTGTCTGAAGACAGCTTAGGTACCGACAAAGAACAGAACCATCCTATCTGAAGACTACAATCTCCATCTTCAAAAGCCTAATTACCAAAATGTGATCAAAGCTTGAGAGCTTTCGTGATCCGGCATAAAGAAAACTGTGTCACTGTTAGGCAATCAAGAAAAAAAAAAAAAAAAAAAAAAAAAAAAAAATCCTGGTAATTATTTCTCAAGTGCCTCACATTGAGTAAATCTCAAAAAACATCTTGAAACTAATCTCATCAAGATGCTTCCTTCTGTGCTACTTGTCAGTCATCTTCAAGTACCTCAGAGATATTGTCTGAATTATTCTGGTACACCAGAGAGAGGCAGGATGCACTTCATTATACACCCCTTAAAATAAACTGCACATTTTTTATGTTTCTTCCTATGCGCAGTGGTGTCTTTGCACAGGAGAGATATGTTTGAACTGCCTGCGGGAGAGAAATTAAACTACCATAACTACCTTCACTAATCAGGCTCATGTGCTTTTTTGGGTGTCACTTTTTTATAAAGGTCACGTCTATAATGCATTAGAAGCACATTCATAAGACTTTATACTCAGTGTTGTGCATGAAAACGCTAAAAGAGCAGCGTTCATTGAATATGCTCATATTTTTGGTGAACTGAACAGATCAGTTTGTGATCAACGAACGTGAACATGAGCACCGTTCACTCCTGAGTGTGACAGCGGCGCTCACGTCATTATGGACAGAAATTTCGAGGCGATATAAACACATGGTTGGTTGATCATGCGGCATGAAGTGTACGAACTACACTGCAGACTGGGGTTTCTGTTACAATGACAAAAAGGACAAATAGATCTGCACCATATTCGCTGGTCTCCCTCTTCATCTCCCTGCAGTTCTCATGCATTCTGGTGCATTCAATTTGAACTGTAAAGTCGGAATTTCGACTTGTCAGCTGAAAATTTCAATAGTATATTGATGTTCAGGTTTGCTGTCAGCTGTATAGCGTAAAACGTGTTGTACACTGTTGTTAAAGAGGACATATTATGCTCATTTTCGGGCCTTTGTACTGAGTCTTGGACTCTTATAGAGCAGCTACATGCGATTACCCGCACACAAAGCTTTGTAGATATTCAGAACGGTGTCTCTTTCT
>JAJHUR010104977.1:1151-25017 GCA_027495735.1 Lutjanus campechanus
GAGCTTTTCATATTTACCACCTTTATTATATGTTTATTATATGTAAAGTAAATTTACAACGATTGTTTTTAGTAACATGTGTCAACGTTTCCTCTTTCTTTTTCCAGAGCCAAAGTGTAAGTATAAATCCTTTAAATCATAAACTATGATCACATGTTGCAAATTATGACAGGAACAGCCTGAACTTTACTGAAATCAAGGGACAAAACTCGTGGCTCTTTTCTAACTTCTGGTGTCCATCTGAGCAGGAGTGTGGCTGTGAGGGTGGAGGACTATGAGGCCTACTACAGGAAGCAGAAAGCAGACTCCAACTGTGGCTTTGCTGAAGAGTTTGAGGTGAAACATATGTTTAATATTCAGTGGTTACTGATATATAAATTAGAGAGCAGGCAGTTGCTAAGAAATATTTAGTCGGTGGGGAAAATATCAAAACAATGTTCAATATATTATGAAATTTATTCTTAATAGATTTAATATTTAATAGATCTTAATAGATTTAATCATCTTCATTAAAAACCTGGTACATTTTATAATATCCTTCATTAATGAATGGTAAATTGATTGTTTATTTATTGTTTGTTTATGGAGGGTTTACAGAGATTTCTTTAAGGTTTGCAAATTCATTATGGTAATCATTAACAAATACTTAATATAGTATATAAAATGTTACAACAATCAACTGTTTTTTACTAATTTAGTCATAATGTAATTGTTATAGTCTCTTATCAGCCATGATACAAAATAAAATGTATAAACTTTTTCATATTACGTGAACTAATGGTAAAATAACAAATTATAACATTACTAATATTAATAAACATAATGTATTATTATTTTATTGTTTATTAACAGTAAATTAACTTAAATGTAATTAAATATGACTTTACCATTTATTAATGACAGTTATTTTAAAGTGTTAATTTTGACAGTATTAAAAGTTTAAATGTAACAACTACTCATCATTTCTTAAAATTAATTATAAATAACTGAGAATTATCTGTGCATTTCTAATAACTGATGCGATCACTGAAAGGAACAAATGCAAAAATGTGTTTTCAGTTGAGCCAAGGTGAGGTGTGTGACTCAGCATTTTGTAGGGAAGCTGGCGAGTTTTCAAGTGTGGTAGATAAGAAGGCAACGAGCATACTTGACGAGATGATATTTAAGAGGTTTCCACTGTGATATGATCATATCCAGAGACACTTTAAGGATGTGATGTTGAGAAATAAACCAGAACTGTTAGAAAGTGTTTAAAATACATTTTCATTTTTTTTCACAAAGATCAGTTTCTATTCCTGTTAATATGTAACTGGTGAACACAGGATGAGCCTTGGCTTAAAATGAAGATCATGACTGACATGGGCCAAAATGATAATAGTCATAGTCAATGGAGCTTAAAAAACTTCATGTCTGTGCATCATGACTAATGTGAAGTTGCTTTTTTGGTGCTGCATGTACACCAAATTTGGATCATAAAGTGAGCCACTCAGTCACGATTCACTCTTTTTTTCTCTGTCTTTTAAAGGACCTGAAGCTTGTCGGTACAGGTCAGTCAAAAACAAACGCCCTGCATATGGAGAACAAGCCCAAGAACCGCTACAACAACGTGCTTCCATGTGAGTCACCGTAACAAACCCACCTCTGCTGCTCTCAGCAATAACACTCATAAGTCTTCAATAAACTATATCATCACTTGTCATACTGTATCTACTACTATTATCCCATTTTTAAATGGACATTATTATCATTCTTCTTTCAATTTCATTTCATTTTCTCACCTCCTAGACGACTCTTCTAGGGTGAAACTTTCTATTATCCATGGAAGTCCATATGATGACTACATCAATGCTAACTACATGCCGGTGCGTACTGACACCCTTGAAAGCAGCGCTCTGCCTCACTCATTGCTTCAGTATCAGTAAACATCCTGCCGCTCAACATTACTGCTCAGTCTTCATAATGCCGTACTTTATCAACCATTCCACTGTCATCAACATCACTGTGTGAAAAACCTCAAGAAAACTGAACAGGGTGGATGTTTGTGTGTTCTGTGGCTGGGCTGATGTGTTTTTTTTTTTTTTGGCAGGGTTACAACTCCAGGAAGGAGTTTATTGCAGCTCAGGGTCCTTTGCCCGCCACAGTCAACGAGTTCTGGAGGATGATCTGGGAGAAGAATGTGCAGACTCTGGTCATGCTGACACGCTGTAATGAACAGGGACGAGTGAGTACCAACACAAACACAACGCCCGGCAGCAACATGCTTACATACATGGGAACACTATGTTCTTATCCAGAACGCTGCTGTGCCTGAGCACTGAATGTCTCATCCTGAATACAGTCATCAGTAACATATTTCAGGAATGTATCCTCCATATAAAAAAAACAAAACAACTATCATATATGTGCGTGTTGAATGTAAAGCAGTTTATCTTCATGAGCTTGGACACATTGACATATGTACAATAAAGAATAAAAGTACTAAATGTACAAGATTTAAAAAATAAAAATGACAAAATGCATAAACAGAATAAAAACTAGAATCAGATGAAATCAGGAAAGGGGGTGTGATAACAGTACAATATATATATTTATTGTATGGTTTGTCTATTAATGACCTTCCTGCTGCACTCGATATCTATATGATGATCAAAGTTTTCCCTTTAAAGTATATAAACTACCTTTACAGTAAATATTTGAAAAAAGTATGTAGCTTGAATACACATCATTTCTTTATTTGGAATATGAATTCTGAACTCTGTCTTTCTTTTCCAGGTAAAATGTGAGCAATACTGGGATCGCGGCACCAAGCACTTTGAAAACATCACTGTGACAACAACCTCTGAAATACCACTTGAAGACTGGACCATCAGGGACTTTGACGTTAAAAATGTAAGTAGAAAGATGTTACATGGGCCGAGGAAAAACTTTTTTCAGGTGGGTATATACTATGTCCCAGTGAAAACATCCCAGAGTAGATGAAGTTGGAACCAGTAGGCCAAAGTACTTGCACAGGCGCTTTAGGCTACAGCAAGAACAGCAAATTCTTTATTTTATGTCAAGAACCTCTCCCGTTACAACATCCTAGAAGTTTCTTGTTGCAGCACACAGCCTATATAATTATTTATGACAATTTATAACACTAACATTAAATGTGACTAATGACTTTTGGATAAATTGTCACAATAATATTGTCACACTATTTGATATCGTCTCTCTTTTCAACCTAAAACTGGACAAATTATGAGGCTGAGAGGACTGATTTGTGTTTTGTGACATGTTGTGACTGCATTATAGCTGGTTGACAAGAGGACAAAAAGAGGTCTTAAGACATTCAGACCAAATAAAAAACAGTTTTCAACCAGAAATCAACTTGTGAAAACAAGCAGTGTGGTGTACAGGTGGTGTTGAAAAATTAAGCAAAACTACCCCAGCGGCACAGAACAGGCTGTGAGACTCCCTCATTGATCCACCACACACCATAAATAAATGTTTATTTTTATGACTTGCTGTTTATTCAAGGATTGAAAAGGGAGAACAAGGGATGTGGTGGGCCCTGTTCCTGTGTTTGTCTGAGGCCACAAAATGACTAAATCCGGCCCTGACATTGCAGCTGCCGGCTGCAGCAGCCTCATCGGTACTGGAACGATTTCAAACAATGTTGTCCACATTAGTCATTTGGACACAGAAACATGGCAAAATAGGGTCCAAATTGAAAAATACTTAAGTTACCCTTTAAATCATATACTCCATACAGTTTTGAGCTTTCATATATATGTTGATTTTTTTTCAGTCTGAACTATTTTGAGGTTGTGTTGATGTTCTGCTCGTCGTTCAGGTGAAAACAGCAGAAACCCGTTCGGTGCGGCACTTCCACTTCACAGCCTGGCCAGATCACGGGGTACCTGAAACCACCGAGCTCCTCATCAGCTTCAGACATTTGGTCAGAGAGCACATGGACCAGTACTCTAGACACTCGCCTACTGTGGTGCACTGCAGGTCAGACAGACAACACACATACACTTTGGCCACGGATTCAAAACTGTTTCGGAAATGACAAAACATCTCATGTTCTGTCTTCCTCTTCTCCTTCCTCTGTCCGCCTCTACGTTGTCACACACTCAGCGCTGGTGTTGGACGGACAGGTACCTTCATAGCCATCGACCGCTTGCTCTTCCAGATTGAAAGGGAAAATATCGTCGACGTGTACGGCATCGTCCACGATCTGCGCATGCACCGACCCCTGATGGTGCAGACAGAGGTAGAGCAATGTGGTTTTTGTCACAATCATCTCACAGCACAGCACATTTTGTTTGAAATGAGGAGTATTTTTCATACTTTGTGTCAATAAATATCACTGATAAATTTTTTGTTCATTTGTTTAAACATTTTGACACAAAATCTTTTATTTCATTTTTTGTTATCCCTAGAAATACAGCTACAGTTTTCTGTTACAATCTCATGAAAAAAATCAACAACATCAGAATATAATCCATGTAATAATTAATTCATATTTATATAATATATTGTTGGTAAATTGCCTTTACTTAATTTAAAAAGAGCCGATGTTTATATTATTTACCTCGCCTGCTGTTTCCAGCCACTTGTTTACCTTTGGAGGTTCCAATTCTCAAAATCCAACAAAGATACAATTACCCCTTTTGTAGGCTTTTGGGATGTGTTCCCAGAAGTATATTGAGCTTTTTTTTTGTTAGATAAAGCACTTTCCCGCGCATGTGTTCTACTGTGCATAAAACATTATTACATGTAAAAAATATGTGTGCATGGTCAGCATTATTTTCCCCACATTTCCTCCAGCAACTTGAATTGTTTTGTGTATACTTGGATACAGTTAAAGGATTTCTGTATTTGATGTCCTTGCAGGATCAGTATGTGTTCTTAAACCAGTGTGCCATGGACATCATCAGATCAAGAACCGGAACCAATGTGGATCTGATCTACCAAAACACAGCTGCACTCTCCATTTATGAGAACGTAGAACCAAAGAAAGGTTATCCCAAAAATGGATACAACAATGCATAAGTCAGAGGCACTGCTCAGGTGTTCTACTTCCTTCTTTACTCTTATGAAGAAACTGAGCAGACATTTGTAAAGGGAACACCTTGAACAGATTATGCTCCATTTATTTTTTATACCTGTCAGGCTTTTGTTAAGAATCTTGTAGCTTTCTAGTTTCAAACTTCTATTTTGTCGTATTTATTTGTTAAAAATGTTGGATGTTTGATGAAGGAGGGGGCTTTATATGGAAATACAATTGTAGGCATAATCACTGACCAAAAATATTTGGATTTTGAATTTATTTGTAAACTTAGACTTGGATTCTCTCTTTTTAATGCAGATTTTTGTATTGCTCAGACGTTATTTTTTATTTCTTCTTGTTTACTACTGTATATGACTTACTGTTGATTTGCTCAGGTAATATGTTGGATGCTGTATAGGTATTTGTTACAGACACTTTTGAGACAGAAAAGCCTGTAATTAATTGGCCCATTGAAGCTGTACAAAAAATGCTGGTGTGAATACTGTGTGCCCTGATGCATTAATACCAGTAGGTGGCACTCCTTCCTCCTTACACTGCCTTGCCATAGGAACCTTAAGATTAAATTCTCAATTTATGGTATTTTATTGCAGTTTGATTATCCAGCCAATTATTTTTGCACCTCTTAGACCTATTTGAACTGTGCAATGCCTTATTATGAAGGAGTTTTTTGTTTGTTGTGAAGACTTTTGTATTTGTATGCACTGTTGTGTATGATGCACTGGATGCATTTTGTCTTTCTACACTGTCCACTTTTTTAAACTATAGAGATGTTTATTTTTCTCATCAGTATCTTGAGTACATTTTGGCCAGTGCTTTGTGAAGCTTTTTGCGACATTTTGCTGTGCGCTCTACATATGATTGTTACAGTTTTACTTTCTTTTTTAAGATTAAAGTGATGGATCACAATTAACAAAAACTCAGGAACTCAAACAATGAAAACTGAACATTTCACTGTGAGGTATGACAGTAGAAAATCCATACTGTACCAGTGTGTACTTTGAAGATCTTAGAGGTCACAGCCATTGTTTTTTTGTTTTGTTAATGTCCTTCTTCTCCACACTGTACATTCCTCAAAGAAACAACAATGTTATGTCACTTCCTGCTGCATATGGACATTTTCCTGTGATGTAAAAATCACCAGCAGAGCACAACCTTTATTTTCTGCTTCTAAAGAGCACAATCTTCCATGAGGCAGGTACGTTTGTTTCTTTAAAAAGATAATTGTTTGCCTGTGGATGTTTTTAAGTTCATGTTTTATTTGTATTGTATCATACTGTACTTAATGATTGAAAGCACTTATGTTCTTAATGAAAACGAGAATAGCAAATAGTCACAAAGTGTTAGGTTGTTTTTGAAATGCTTTATGAGATGCTTGCTGGTACAACGCAATAATGTTAAAGGAGCATTTAATATTTGTATATCCTCCAATCTGTAAAAAAAATGGGATTAAAGATGTTATTACATTTTACCCCACATTTGTATATGGCTGTGTGATGTGTATTTGAATCAGTGTGTCAGTGAGTGTAGCCCCAACCTCTCCTTTTTACTCTCACCGAATCTCCAAGCTGATGTCACTCAGAATGTACTACAACCCCTATTCCAAAAAAGTTGGGACACAGTAAATGTTACTATAAACATATATTATTGCAAATCCTTTTTGACCTATATTCAATTGAAAACCAACACTGAACACCCATGATCTTCAATTCCTCAGGCAGGACTGCATTAAAAACCGACATGATTGTATAAAGGATACTAAATGGGTTTGGGGAAATGTTTGTGACTGTATCTATGAATGCAAGTTAAGACTGTGTTAAGCTAAAGAGGAAAACAACAATCGAGATTGTTACCAGTACAAAGTTTGAAAGCCAGCATTTGTGATGGGGGTGTGTTAGTGCCCATGGCATCATGGGTAATTGTGACTGTCTGTGAAGCCCCCATTAATGCTGAAAGGTACTAGCAGGTTTTGGAGCAACTTATGCTGCCGTCCAGACGACGTCTTTTTCAGGGACGTCCCTGCTTTTTTCAGTAAGACAATGCCAAGGCACATTCTACACATGTGGGTATCAGACTGGCCTGCCCGCAGTCCAGACCTGCCTCCCATTGAAAATGTGTGGTGCTTTATGTAGCACAAAATATAACAACAAAGAGACAGTTCACTTTTTATATCAAAGCAATTAGTGTCCTTAGTTCCCAAATGCTTAATGAGTGTGGGTAAAAGAAAAGGTCATGTAACAACTATTTTGGTGCTGTGTTGTAGGCAGGAAATTCAGAATGAGTGTATATTTAGAAAAAACAATTAAGTTGTTGTCAGTTTGAATATGAAATATCTTGTCTTTGCACTTTATTCAATTGCATATAGGATGAAAAGTTCTTGCAAATCATTCCATTATCTCTTGATTTATGCTCCACACATGTCCTAATCTTTTTGGAATCAGCAATGTAGTTTTTATTTTGTGTAACATTTCATAAGCTAATATCATAAAAAAAAACATGCAGGCTGACAACTACAACAGACTATGCACTGCTGATAAATTCATTATGCCAGTAGTTTCTGAATTGTTTCAGTCTAATGGAAAGCTCAAAAGAAGCAAACAATAGAGTATGCTGCATGCTGCAGAGGAGGACTGAGCTGGCACACCCCTGCATTATTCAGAACAACTTTGAGGGTGCAGGTATCTAAGTGCACCCTCAAAGAATGAATAAATAATGCCATTTCTGTTTCTTACTTCATGAAGTAAAAGCTTTTTACACTAAGCCTTCACAAAAAGTTCTAATTTTACAGCTCACACAAGGCCTCCACTCTGGGGATTTTGCACACCATGGAGGTGTTTTTAAGGGCAATCATTTTCGCACAGAGCAGGGCTTCCCTGGCAGGGTGGTAATATAAGACTTTGTCAGCATGTCGTTTTCAGTAAGCCGCATATTCTCACATCTTTTTCTCGCATCCTATACAGTGTGCCAGAACCCCACTGTTTCCCCCCATTTCTCCGTCTCTCCCTTCCACTCCTCCGCATCAGCCTTGTATTATGTCTCTCAGATCTGAAAGTTAGTTCTAAAAATAGATTTTGCGTTTGAATGCCTATTTCTAGTTTCCCATGCTGTGGGCTGCAGCAGAAACTATACAGAGAGCTGGAGCCGTTATGACTGCAATCCAACCTGCAAATACCAAATTAAAATAGGACAAAAGATAACTGGGTGATCCAAATTTAATGATGAGCTCAAATGCTTATGTGCCACTAAATCCACCATAATGGATTACAGCAGGATATTTCAGCTTCTGATTGAAACGATAATAGTTTTTTTTTTTTTTTTAAAGCATTAAAATCTCAAATGAGGATTTGTGCCTTATTACAGTAAGTGGAGGAACACACAGACACGTGACTATGGTTTTTAGGTGAAAACCTGTAACATTTACATTATTATTGTATGAAGACTTTCAGACATGACAGTACGAGGCGTCTGCTGTACATGTAGCTGTCTGACCTGTAGTGCAATATTAGTATGTTTGTGTCATTTCAGTTGCCAAACAAATTGGAGCAAAAAGACAAAAACAAGTATTCATAATCAAATTGCAAACAACAGGAGAAATATATTTTTCTCTTAATCCATCACATTTTTTTTTTTTTTTAATGAAGCATGTGATTAATTTAAACATTTATCTGACAGTGGCTGGTGGGTGTTCACATTTTAAAAAGTTTATTTCACACCTTCTGGCAGATATACACTGTGACAAATTTCTGTAATTTTCACAGCATGATTACTGTAAAATGAAGACATGCTTAGTGTATAATATTTATACAATAAGTTGCTGTATATTTATAATTGGCAGGAGAATTTTACAGTAAATATATTATTACTGTAAATCTCAAAACAGTAATTTTAGCAGTAGTATTTTTCCAGCGGTCACATAATAATCTGCCTTTGCTGTTAGCACATTTTGCATTATTTAAAAACACAAGCAGTTTCTTATTTTGAAGGACCAAGTGCTGAAGTGGGTCAGGTCACCACAGACCCCTTAAAAGGTAAGACAATACAAGCTTTCACATCAGTGGCGGACTTTCGCTGAGTGATATTGCAGCTTTTGTTTCATTCTTAAAAGGATAGTTCACCCAAAAATGAAAATTCAGTCATCATCTACTCACTCACATGTGGTCGGGTTTATTTTGTTATTCCACAAAACACCACTGGAGTTTCACAGGAAAACAGTGTTGCAGAATCTCCCAAACAGTATAAGTGAATTGTGACCAGTTTTCAAATGTAAAAAAAAAACCCCACACACAACAGAAATAAAAACATAAAATGCCTCCATTTATACAGGAGTCTGGCAGACAGTAAAACAGGTAGTCACTGAACTCAAACTCCAGAGTGTGTATTTTCAGAGCAGACTGTTGTAAACATCTACATCTACAAGATTATTAATGATTTCTTATGACTCATGAATGAGTTAATGTCTCATTCAGAGAAAATTCAGCATTAATTTGAACTCTGATTAATGTGCAAAGGCCTAATTAAAACACTTCAAAATGCTTTTTTAAAACAATTTATTTAAGTATTTAAAAGTTCAGTGATTTTATTTTGTGATTAAAACAGTGTCTTCATTTTTACAGTATGTAATTATTCTACAGTTGTTAATTTATTAAAATTAATACAGCGATGCCTTTTACAGTAGTTGAATTAGTGTTAAAAAATATGGCATGCTGATTATGACTGTAATATCAATTACAGAAATGTGATTATTACTGTATTAACAGTTACAGTACTGTGGTACTTTGATTAGATTTACAGTAATCATACTGTGAAATGTATTTACAGCAGCTTACCAGCTAATTGTTGCCAGTAAGTTACTATAAATTTTACATTCTTGTTACAGTATAGTTAAATAACACATGCAGATGTTTCATTTTAAGCTTGAGAGGGTACATGTTAGGTTATATGATCCCCTTTCTTAATTCAAGGTTTTACTAATGATCATTTTCATTCCATTAATCTGTTGACTATTTTATCAGTTAATTGATTAGCTGTTTGTTCAATAAAATGTAAAAAAAAAAAAGCCCATGATGACGTCCTCTAATGTTTTGTTTTGTCCACAACCCAAAGATATTCAGTTTACTGTCATGAAGGAGAAAAGAAATCACAAATTTGTGTCTCTGATTATTATAATCTGTATATTGTATAACTTATTCTATTTTTCACTCCCTTACGTCAGTATTGGGCTGCAACTAATGATTGTTTCCATCATCAAATAATCTGTCGATTATTTTCTTGATTAACTATTATTAATCAGTTAGTGGTTTGGTTCGTAGAATGTCAGAAAGTGGTTAAAAATGTTAGTCACTGTTTTCCAAAGCCCAAGTTAACAGAAAGGACTAAAGAAACTAGAAAATATTCACATCTGAGAAGCTGAAACCAGAGAATTTAGACTTTTTTTTAAAAAAAAAAGAAAAAATTAAAAGATAACTCAAAACGATCAAATGATAATCAAAATAGGTGATTAATTTAATAATTGATTAGTAATCGGTTTATTGGTGCGGCTCTAATCGGCATTGGCCTCAAAAACCCAGTATCACCTGGGCTCTGTCAGCAACAGCAACATGCTACTTTTCAGTAGCCTATGCATGCATAAAATAATACGTAAGCAGCATTTTGCTGTTGTAGCTGTATGCATCAGTAATAATAATCCAATAAATAACACTGACAGGGGCCATTGTACTGCCTAATGATTACTTGTTACTTTCACATCTGCAGTACACTATGTTACCATGCAGCAGGTGTTGTTCGCTGCTGCGGCCACAGGTGTCGCCAGAGCTCCCTCGTCCTCCTCCTCCTCCTCCTGTCTGTAGCAGCAGCCAGATGAACCGCAGCAGCAGGAGGATCCAGTCCACTCCTCACTCTCCATGTTGAAAGCGAGCAACTTCTCCTCCAGCCGACTCCCACCGTCCGCCACAGCCCGCCCGCTGTCCTCTACCGCCCAGCTGTCTCACACAGCCCCGTGATATGTCGCTGGACTGGGAAGGAGACTCGGAAACAACTGTATGAGCGGCAGGCTGGTCGACAAAGAGTAAGTTTACATTTCACTGCTGTCTTACTACACCACGCCGACACGGACGCACAGATAACTTGCTATTTTTAGCGAGCGCCTCTTGTGTTTTCTTCAACTAACGTATGTTTTATATGCTAACTTATGCTAGCTAGCGGAGCTCAGATAGCATGAACTGGTGACTAGAATGAGCAGTATTTGGCTTTTCCCACCGTCCAGACGGCAGTTTTTAGCATCATAACACCGCAATATTTGTATGAATTCGGTCAGTGGTGGTATTAATGTTTACTGTGTGTGTGTTTGGTGTGTCGTCTGGCTGGGTATTGGCTAACGGTACAAGCTAGCTCTATAAAGTGAACCCTCCTCATCACCAGCACCACGTTAGCAGACCTGCCCCATGCGGCTGCGGCTCGGCTGTCACTTGTTTGCATGGCAACCATGAACCTAGCTCAGGTGACAAGCAAGGGCAAGTACATCTCTGTGATTTCCTCATATATATTCGTTTTACATTCCTGTTATCACCTGCTCCAAGTGAAGTATTAGGATGAACTGGATTGGCAAATTTGGACCCAATGAAAAATAGATGTACTGTATAACGGCATGTGGCAGAGCAATCATCGGAGGAATAAACATAGCGATTAATGGTACTTATAAACAACCTCCATTACTGAAAGCAATCGTAAACACCGTGTTCATGGCGTGTGTGCATGCAGTATGTAACGTGAAGACATAATGCAGTGTGGCACTCTAGATGGTTCAAAGGATAGCGGTGAGGCTGGGAGACATTTAACTAAATGTCAAATAATGTATGTGCAGTGCAGGCTAAGACATCTTCAGCATGGTTCAAGTCCAGTGTTGTTGCTGTAATGCCAAAGCTGTAACCTTTGACATATTTTCACTACCAGCACATTATGACTGTCAGCAGCCTTTTCTCTAGGTATCACTAGGTAATATTAAGCTTTACGTTTGTTTTTTGATTATACAATATTTTTCTTTTCATGACACAGCCTTAATAATTTTAATAAGACTTTCTTGACTAGAAATTCAGTGTTCTTGTTTAGAATTAAACCAACAAACCTGCCATTATTGAAGAGAAATTGGCACCACTTGAAGCAACAAGAAATTGCATAACAGAAATTCCAGTATATATTTGAGGTAATTCAAGGGTAGAATAAGTAGAATTTATTGTTGTTGAAAGTTGCTGTTTGCAAACACACCAGAAAGATAGTTGATTGTTGAGTCTCATTTCTAGGATATCAGATACTGAGGTTTTTGGTTAGCACAGCAAAATCAGACTTTTTCCCCAGCAAAGTTGTTATGCCTGATGACAAGTGTCTCCTTTGATGGCAGCCTGGCGTGGGCACGTGACAGACCAATGGCAACATTAAGCTAGGGCCTTATAGTTTCTGTGATAACATAATCAAGGCTAGAATGGTGGAATTAAGGCCAAATAACACAAATTTCATAGCTGATTTCAAGCTGAGTGCAGAAATGTTGAAATTGTTACTACATTATGTGTTGTTATAAAGCAGTCATTTATTCAACTCACATTTTAACAAATCAACTGGAAGAGTAGAGTTTTACAAAGAATACAAATGACAATGTAGAGTCTTAATCTTCTGACTTTTTAACTTTAACTTTAAAATTATCTTCTAAATGGACAAACATTATATGTGCTCTATAACCATTATATCAGTGTTTCCTACCGAATCGCCCATCTATAGGTGTTGTTAAAAAAACATAGATAGAGAGGGAGGGAAGTTATTTTATTAAGGGATCCTTATCAAAAATGTTTGTTGTGTGTTTATCAAGAAAAAAAAAACTGCTCACTCAACCAATATATCTTTTTTTTTTCTTTACTTTTTTTTTTATTGGTGTCAGCATCAAAAATCCAGTATGGGTCGCCCTACACTTATTTTATTTATTTTTATGCCTTTATTTATAGGATATCTGAAGATATGATAGGAAAGAGAGAGAGAGAGAGCAGGGAACAGCAGGCAGCAAAGGGCTGCAGGGAGGAGCTGAACTCATGGCCACTGTAGAGGGGTCACAGCCTCAGCACATAGGGTGAACGCTCCAACAACTGAGCCACCAGGCCACCATACTTGTGATATTTGATCTTGATGAGATAATGACTAAATGTGGGGATTTTACAGTTTCAGTTCACCTCATCCATCTCTGCCTATTCCCAGTGTAGACAAAGATAGAAGAGCTCATCATCTTTAATTGTGTGGTATTATGTGGAGTTGGGCTTTACTAGAGATGAGAATAGCACAGAAGTGCACTTTAGTTAATAGTTAAAAGGGTTACTGGAATGTGTCGCTCAAAATACTGGAAAAAAATAATCTCAGGAGGGCAATCTACGCACAAGAGGAAATGATTACCAGAGAACTAGAAGTGAAATGTCGGCTGGCATTTGGTAAATTGCAGCTGACTGAGAAAAGACAGTTTAACAGTCTGTCTCTTGTTCTGCACTTTCTCATTTTGTCAAAGCTCTGCAAAGTCCTTATTTGCTTTGTTGCCTCAGTGCCTCTGTGATCTGTCTGTACTTTCAGCTGACTGTATCTTTCAGAGTGGGTTATGCAGAATAATGAAGGCCTGATATCCAGTATTAGGATTCTCTATCAGAATGGCAGCGAACAAAAATTGATCTCATATTGAATGACCGCAAAATGTCAGACTGCTACTGGTGTCAATAGCAGGGATGGTAACATATAGGCATTTGAAGGTCATTAATACTGCGTCGTCATTGGAAATAGGTCACAAGATCAATAATAACAGACACTTTTTTAAATTTTTATATCTGGTTTTGATCAAGGATGTGTTGCTTTAAATATTCTGTCTAATTCTCTTCATTAAATTGAGTTTAAATCCTGTAACCAAAAAAATCTGTTGATCTGTTTAGTCTAGTCATGCCATGTGACGGTCTACCTTGCACTAATCAGGTGGGGATATTTAATGGTGTTGGTCCCTAAGCCTATCAACTAGAACTGTGGCTTTGCTCTGCCATGAATGACAAATGGGGAGAGAGTAGTCGTGAAAAAACGAAAGAGAAAAGGGTGGTTAGAATGTGAAGAGCTGTTTCTGTGGGAGGTTAGTGCTGTTTTTTTACCGCTGCTTTTTCTAGAAGGAAGACACAGCAACAGATGTCCCATGTTCCCTGCTGTGCTGTGAAGATACTCATGTCTGAGCACATACTGTAGATCTAACTATAGGAGAAGCTGCCCAAGGGCGTCCTGGTGGCCTTCGGGGTTTAGACACCAACTGTGTAATTGCAGTGTCCCTGGTTTAAGTCCAGGTGGGGACCTTTATTGCACATCATCTCTCCTCTCCCCCCTCTCATTTCCATTTTAGTCTTGATTGCACACTATAAGAATTAGGGCTGGTAACCTGCACCAATACCAGTAGAACTGCAATGATTCATGGGTTAATCGATTGGTCGACCAAAAAAAAAAAAAAAAAAAAAAAAAAAAAAGGTGCCAAGTATTTTGATAATCAGTTAATCATTTTTAATTTCATGTAATTTTTAAAAAATTTCCTCACATTTGTTGGTACCAGCTTCTTAAATGTAAGGATTTGCTGCTTTTCTTTGTCATTCACAATAGTAAATGAAGAGTCTTTGGATTTTGGACTGTTACGTTTTTCCCAATTTCTTGACATTTTATAGACTACGCAGTTAATTAATCATGCTAGTAATTGCCAGATTAATCAATAATGGAAATAAATCATTAGTTGCAGCCCCAAATGCCAGTACCCTCAAGCAAAATCATACAAATACTCATCTTTTTCTAGAACTGAGTAAAAAAAAGCATTGAATGCATTTGACTGGGGAAGTTTCAGTATTACTTAGTACTGGGTTATTTCACCAAAATACCTTAAAGGTATCGAGTATTATCTGATACCCAGTCTTAGTAATAGGCACCCTGCATTAAAATTCACAAATTTAAAGTCTTTCTTTGGAATTTTAGTTGAGCTTACAAGTACTGTTCATTGTTTTGAATGACCACTTTGACCCCTCTTTCACTTTTCTTTGCCTTTACTTGGAAGTATGACACTATAGAGAGGCGGGAAACACAGAGCGATGACGACGATGATGATGATGTCATGTGACAAAAGGGACCTTCTGGGGCTATAATCAGTCTTGAACCCTGTGGTTAACGTTTGATGGGAAACTCAGATCTTCAGGTGTGTCTTTGGGCAGGCATTTAGTCCCTTGAAGTAGCAAGGAGGAAGGCAAAGCTAGTGTAGTCATCTAGTGTGGGGATTCTGGTTATCTGTGAAATTAAATAAATAAATGATAGAGCACTAGGGCTGTAGCCGATATCCGAGTACTCGCTTGGCTTGGGCGGCATCCGAGTGCCATTTCACCTACTCAGATACCCCACCCCCCCCCCCCCCCCCCCCTGGAGCGCACTGTCGTCGCTCGGCGGCATCAGAGCGCCTTGTCACTGGATACTCAACCCCCACATACACATACACACACACACCGCTCCCGCCCCCCGCTCGCACTTCGGGCTCACTGCAGCGCACTGGTTGGCCCTGTCTTCAGATGGAGCGATGGCGTTGTGTGTTGTTCTGCTGTTTAACTGCACTGACTGTTTGCACTAAAGCCTACCTGCCTTGTTGCATAAAACTTTTTTCAATAGCATTTAACGTTAGAAGATTCATAATAGCCCATGGTTCGTTTTTGGAATGATGCGCTGCTTTTGGGCTATAATTGCACTGCTGCTGACCACCACCTCATTCTGGGTTAAAAAAATGTATAAGCCAATATTTTATTGTTTATTTAGGCTGAAATGTTAATGGTTCCTTTATTGAAGTGTGTGCTGCCGTTATAAGAAAAATGTTTAGCCTATTAACGGGACAATTTAATTCCGTGGCATTCCTTCTTTTTTTTTTTTGCTCTTTGAATTGTGAGTGATTTGAGGAGGGATCTATGAGGAAAAATATCACACTGTATGGGCTACTGTTACGTGGCAGGCAGTTTCCCCTCTTAATTATAAGTGATCTAACAGGACGGCTGTGTTCGGCTGCTCCGCTCTACCCCCACATGCCGCTCCGCGCCTCTCTCCTTCTACATGGCACTGACCCCCCCGTCGGTAAACGAGTACTCGAATACTACTCGAATAGTGACCCCGAACACTCGGATAGTAAAATATGCCACTCGTTGCAGCCCAAATGTCAGTCAAAAGATTCAATTAATAGACCTTCACCTAGCTAGTATAAAACATCTTTTTTGCACAAAGCACCTCTGTGTCACTTTCATTCAATAAGTTGGAGCATCCTGCTTTATGTTAGCTCCGGTGCTGAATCAGAGCTGTAAGGAAGTTTTGTTTTACTGACAGAAAAGTGTTAATGAGGGTGTTGCTCTAAAGCTAACTGTTCTGAATTGTTGTTGTCATGTCATCATGTAAATTGTGCTGCCTCTTGTTCAGTATTCAACTGTGCACTTGGTCCGTCTCACTGCTTACATACATTGTGGTGGCCTTGCATTAATAGTAGCAGCAACAAAAAATAATAAATTTTTAATAGGTGCTAAGAGTCAACTAGAGACTAAACAAGGAGACCTGACAGCCAAGTGAATCTTTTGCCAGAATTACAAAATGGAACATAGGCAGCACAAGGGGGAAAGACGACAGTGAGTGTCTCTAGGCGGCCTATATGGTCAAAAAGAGTGTGTCATTTCACACTATTATAAAAAACAAAAGAAGAAAAACTTCTCACATGCTGACCACTTGATGGTCAGCATGTGAGAAGTGTGAAAGTTCCTCCTAGTAATTTTCCAAAAGATACCTAGCCCTATAAACTGTTAGTTTCAATATGACTGCTCTTAACAATGGAAGTTTCCTACTCTAGGGTTTGATAAGTGGCTCAATGCCGTTCCAGTTCCCCTGAGATGCAAATGCTTTCCCCGACATCTAGTGGGGGAATCTAGGCTAATACTGCTCCATATTGAATCTGTCTCTCTGCCCCCAGAGAGCAAGCGCACTTTTAGCAGCCTCCACTGTGCCAAGATTCCCTTCCCCTCCCATGGTTTTGCAGAGTTTTTTGTTTCAAGTTATTTTACAGATGTAAGTTGGCCTTTATGTCTAAAAACAGGTCCCTTTCTCAGAGAATGTCACTTTTTTCCCCCCAGAGAAAACTCATCTGTGTGAACACAATACTGTAGTGCTGACATTTTCAAGGTTATGATATAACTGCATCATTAAAAGGGGAAGAATGAACACACAAGGTTACATACAGTGTAGTATATCATACGCTGTGCGGTGCCATACAACGTAGAGAGATGTTTAACCAAATGAATGGATTATTTGTACAGATATCAGATGTAAAAGCCATATTACATCATTGTGAACTTTGTTAGCCTACACCTGTCTGTGAGATGCTAACTCCTGCTGTGCTGTTAGCTGTTCTTTATGATGACCACAGTGTTATAACACCCATGTCTGTAGACGGTATTCTGCTGTGTTAGTACCACATTTATCTGGGGAAGCAGCTTTTCCTTTCTCATAACAAAAAGTGAGACGAATAGTCTGAAACCACATCTATGACGCCTTTGCATTTTAGATGAATATTTCATCTAAAATTTTATTTTCATGAAGATAGCCGAGTGCTGGAAATGTTGTTGGCATAGTGTCTCTTATAATACGTGATAACTAATAATATTTGTCTCTGTTTTTGTCTTTTCTTTTTTTTTCTTTTTACTAAAAAAACCCAAATTACAACTTTTTTGATGGCATACTATCGTATATCCTCAGTTTAGTTCCGCTGTGCAGGCCCATATTGACAACCTGTACATCTTTACTACAATACTGAATGAAGTATTATTTCTATAGTTCTAATAGTTGAAAATACAAGCATTTTTTCCTCATTTCTGTGATGTATGCATATCTTAGGATCTTAGTTTCATTGAATTTACTCTCACAACCTTTTTTGCATCTCCGTTCATTAAACAACAGAAAAAACCCTGTACCTCACAGTTCCTCATTCTTTCTGTCTCTTGCTTACCATATCCAGTAAACACACAGACACACACAAATTTAAGAGTTTGCAACTAACCTTCTGACCAGTTTACGTTTGATCCTAGGCTGCTGGGTAGCTGGTGTGTGTATATTTATAGAGCAGGTTTAACACTATAAATCCCACCGCTCTTCTTTTTACAGAGGCAGTAGCAGCCATAGCATTCTCCCGGTAGCCATTGCCTCTGCAATCGATATCCACCTCTCACTCATTGCCAGCTTAATGTATGGAGCTGCTGTGTAAATGCTGCCAGCTTTACTCAGGACCCAGTGTTTTTACTTTGGGGAAAATGTAGCTATAGATGCACGTAACACAGTTTAAAACAAGAAGAATTTTATTTACGGTTGTGTGCCTGTATGTGTACGTGGAATATATACTTTATTATTTTGCAAATTACCTGCAGTACAAGTATGAGGCAGTAGCCCATATGTCCTTTACACAATCTACATTTGTTTTGAAGCTGTTTCTGAGCGGCAGGCCTTGCACATGGACTCGGTCTGGTCCCTGAAAATGATTGGTACTGTGTACACCCCATGTCAAATGCTGATAATCTGCAGTTTCAAGGGATAAGCTCCAGCGTCTGTGTTGAGTTTACAGCGGGGTTGTGAAGGTTTTTTTTTTTTTTAAACATCCTTTTATTACATTGAGTGTTTTATTACGAAAGATGCGTCGCTGAGAGGCTTGATTACGTCATGGTTTTAACGTCAGCCTGTTAAAGCCCTTTTTGGAGGGTTATCACTGTACTCCATGCAGAATCTGTCAGATTGGCTCTAATTTTTGGCATCTGCCTGCTGATGTTTTCATGTCATGGCATTTCATTGACTGCAGACAAATCAGTTAAAAACTATTGGCCTAATACAACTTTGTGGGTTGCATTGTATTTGTGAGGCTGTGTGTGTAGCTAGAGTCAGGTGAAGGGAGAAAGTGACACTGTGTTTGGTTACACTAAAAGGAAACTTGTGACACTCAGGCATAGATGTCTTTGCCAAGCAACTCCAAGAAAGCAAGCATGGCCTTAACCTTTAAGAAAGACCTCAGGTTTCAGAGCATGGACAGTTTCCATGACAGGAGACCTTAGTCTTAAAGTGATACTCTCTCCCAGATCTATCTTTTAGGTATTCAGTACTCACCCCTGCAAGGTGAAAAAGTGTTTTAACTTAGACTTTTACCAATAACACTGGCCCTGGTCAGTTTGAACTATGTTGGTTACAGTGGTTTCCAGCAGTGACAAGGTGTCACGCAGGAAACAAATCAAATATTTTCATAGAAACTCCTTTCACCAGTGCTGCAGCATTCATTTCTCTATGCTCCCTCCCTCCTGTGTTTGTGTCTCCCTGCGTCAAGCATCTCTCCCCCCCCGCTTCCGCTCTTTTGTACTTAGATAAACACATCTTGGTCTGATCCCTAAACTGAATTCACAGAGATGATATTGGCATCGATCTTCTCATCTAATGCCTGGCATGGGAGCAAACAAGTGAATTTGCCTAAAATGTCAGAGAAATTCCTTTCATGCCAGGTTATGATGGTTTTGTTGATGTATCGCTCACATTCTGAAGCTGATTTTTAACGTGAGCTTATTTTAGTGATTGATCAGTGTCATCTTCCAGTCATGCTTGTGTAGCCAACACAGCTGGTTGTGGTTAAATGGCTGCTCCACTAACGTTTGTGTAAACTAGTGATGGTGTTTTTTGTTTTTCACCAACATATATATCCTTCTTTGAATCAGACATTCAAATATAAATGTCCACCATTGTGCAGACGAATACCCACATGCTGTACATTTGTTTGTGGCCAACATGTATCCTATATATAACATTTCTTTGCTCATCACATGTAAATTGTAAAGCAGTGGGTGCGCAGCAGTGCAGCGGAAAAAAGGAACCTTATCTAACCTCTCCAGATCAACACAGTGAGGCGTTTTGGTGGTTGCTCTGATTAGGTCCACAGCTTCTCTCCTGTCCCTGGTGGATGCTGGTCAGACACTATCAGGCTTAGGCACAAAGATGTTTCTATTAGGGTTGGAAGCTTAATTCTTAATATTCTTATGTTAAAATGTAATTTAATCAACTCATGGGAGGCGGAAAGACAGGGGGCATGAGTGGGGAAGCATGAGAGTGCAATTGAATAGAGAGAACCAAAACAAAGTTATTTTCCTGGTAATTTTCGTGTATAAAACAAGTAGAAAGACACCCCATCCTGTCCCTGCAGACTATAACTCTTACCAAACTGCTTTGCAAGTGTGCTTCAGGTCTGTAACTTTTAATAAACAACATGGTGATTCACAAACCTGGCCGCCCACAACCGCAGTTCACTTATGAAGATAAATTGCCACTTTGTGGTTAATATGTTGGTGATTATTATGCAGAATGTTGGTCTCTACATCAAGGAGACTAATGTCAATGGACCTTATGTTTACAACAAAATTGTTTAACTGTTGTGGTTTGTCAGAGCAAAAGATGCTCAGACAATACTTAAAAAAGCTTTTATGAAAGTAGTGTAGAGCAATGCACTATCTTACAATTTCAGAGGTAAACGCATTCAGTTAAAGACACTCCTCTACAGCTACAGCTTTCTTTGTACAGTATAATTTACAGCTTGAGCTACATACATGTTGTCTACATATATATTGTCTATTCTGCATCATCGTCATTATAGATTGATACAGGGATGACAAATTTTTGGAAGTTAGCATAGCTATGGTTCCTTCGACAAAAAAAAGTCAATGGGATTTTTCCATTGTCATTCCATTGACTGATTTTTATACTTTAGAATTAATGTAGTGGTTTCAAAGCTTGTGTTAACCGCAGAGTTTATTTCTGGCATCTGAAAAACCCATTTGAAGAAATGTTCAACTTTGAGATCAGGGAATCGGAAGTGCAAATATGATAACCCATTTCCGGGTTTAAGGATTCATTCTTGCAGCACTCTATAAAAGCTTTTGTTTGTTCCCAAACAAGTATTGGGACATCGGGCCCATTTTAGATGGTTGCAGTTGACTGTTGGTCCAGTGTCGTTGGATCCCATTGATCAGTTGCTTACCAATTTTACTGTGCCAACTCAGAGTTAAACCTAATGGCACAAACAACCCCGAGGTAGGAGGGCATGTGATGAGCACTAATTAGTCTGTGAGGCATTTGAATGCACTTAATGGTAAGCACCCTTAGACTCAGTGCCATTCCTGTAAAGTCTGTAAAATCTGCTCTCATTATGAGCAATGAGTGCTCTCTTTGTGTCCCTGACTGTATCTCATGCTCCTGATTTTCCTGCCTTCATGCAAGGAGAATGACTAAGTTTGTAGTCTGTTTGTCTGTGTGCCCTGGCTCTTACCATGACAAACAATCTCTGTGTACCTAGGGGCACTTGTAAATATCAGCCCCCATTATCCACTTGGATTAGAATCTCAGATCCAGGAGCAGATGAGGGACTTTGTCTAATAATAAGTTAATTGAAAATACTTACTGCCCAAACAGACACTGACTTCATATATTTGACATTTGATGACAGTCTACAAGAGCCACATGTACCCTGCTTCAACCTTGGTTAAGATTACATTAGGCTAAGTGGGCTTGTATGGATGGAGAAGCAAGTAGAGGCATCTGTTGATAAGTTGCTTGACTTTTGATGGGTTTTTGATGTTTAAAAAAAAAGAAAATCAAAGTGTCTGCACACTTAGTTTCCATTTTCCATTCCACACACTCAAGTTATTGTCCAAACTAGGGCTATAAGACAATATTACAGTCATGTGATACCTACTGCAGGGTTGAGCTCATTAACATCATCACTGTAAAACTTTTTGTAGGATCAATCTCTTTTTATTCCCTTGCACAGTGTGTTTGAGATTAGCATTGTTACACAAGACAACTCAGGAGCACAGCCTCTGATTGGTTGACAGACTCAACCTGAGGCATCATGGGATCGCCGGAGGACAGTTAACTATAACGACAGCTGTTTTCAATGTGCAAAAAATGATAAATATTCACAGAAGGCAGTCAGTGTTGGATTTATCATCATGGATTTTTTTCACCATGTCTCGAAAGAAGAGCTGCAGTGCAAGGCTGGATTAGGAAGCTTGTGAAAGGGATATGATACTGGGGTGTAGGCGCTAATTTAACATTATCGTTAGCATTTCCTACTAACCCCCTTCATTTTTCCAGCAGTTGTGAAATAGGCCTAACAGATGAGATTTTTCTTGGTCTTGAGAACATGCAGTGTTTATCAACTGACACACTGTAACCTCTGTGCATAACTGCCAGATTGAAAGCTTACTGCTAACCCTTTCCTCTGATCTGCTAGCAGTACCGCAGACACATTATGCCCTACCGTATTCCTTTAAGGAGCTATGCTACCCTTATGACAGTATCCTTTAATGAAGCACAATAAAACATAATTATTTGGGCAGTAACCGTAAACTATCATCCGTGGGGAGACATTGTTTTTTCACCACGGTAAGAAAAAATCCATACCATCATACCCCTAGTCTTTGTGTTTGAGAATCTCTCTTTTGAGATTATCAGTGAAATAGCTGCAAAGGTACAAGTGAGGAGGAGGGATAACTATTCACACTTTAGGAAAATAAATATTAATAAGTAAAAGAACTGTGAAAAAAGTTGGACAGGTAAAGGACAAATATTAAAAGAAAAAACATTCTTTGAATAAGATTGCTTAAGGAGGTGAAAGGTCAGGATCTAAAGGCACAATCTCAATAGTGATGTGCAAATTTGTTATCACTCAGTTTTACATACGTTTCTAGCCATGTTATTCTCAGTTGGCACGTCTACTTCTAGCCTCAAGTTATTATTCATCCCCTTCATATTGTTTCCCTTAATTGAACCAGAGACACAACTATAAATCAGTGGGCAGGATCTGGCCTGGACCCCTCCTATGAGTCAGTCTTGGCTCTTTGCTGGGAAAGTTGGCGAGCTCACAGTGTTCTTATGTAAATGTTACTTAGTTGTATGCTGGAAAAGAAGCTTGCAGAGCTCGGGTTATACAATATCCATGTGGCCACGTTTTACCCATCCATTACCATATAGATTTAAATTGCAGGGCTAGTGTGGCTAATTGTCCCCTTGATGTATTTTAACCCAGTTACTTGAAGCTATGAGTGGGAAGTAAAAGACTTTGACAAACCCTTAAGCCTACAGTAAGCTGTACATCAGCTGTCACAGTAACAGGCACGGTTTGCATGTCATTTTGAGAGTGATATATGAACATATATCCAACACTTCAGAGTAGGGCTGGGCGATATGGCAAAAATATCATATCACGATTTTTTAATTATAAAATCACGATTTCGATTTTATCACGATCTTACATGTATTTTTGAGACTAAATTGCAAGTTTCTGGTCAGCGCAACCAAACCACTTCTGTGTGTAAAACAGTGCTATAAGAAATCAGTCCTTAAAAAAAAATCTGTTCGGAAAGAATCCGTTAGCACTGGATTTATTTTAGCTCACATATAGATTCCATTCACTCTGAGCGTAAATGCCATTATAGCGTCCTATTGGTTACGAAGTCAAATAAAACATTTACAAGGAAAATAGCAACGATATAACCGTGGTGTGACTTACTATCCAAATGTGTAAATGGACATTTAAATGGTCGTTTAAATGGTCTTTTACGTAGCAATTACATTACATTCACGGCTGCGTTTCAGCTGTAGCGATCATATAAGTCAACGGAGTAACCATCGTAGCGTGATTAGAGGATCTTTGTGCAGCACACGGGTCTCCTATTGGACACTGAC
>JAJHUR010104980.1:7239-26244 GCA_027495735.1 Lutjanus campechanus
GTGTTGAAAGAAATAAAACATGTTCATCATAAGAGATGATCAACAGATTATTGTAGGAGTACAGATTTCATTTCACGTTCCTGTTTCGAAGTTGCACTGCAAAACTATGTAGGAAGGGGATGTTCTGGGGATCTTGTATAACATTCCCAAAAAGTTCTCTAAAGATGATGAATGTGGCAAACCTTTAGAGAACATTGGGGATGTTTCTAAAACATCTTTTGGTTATTGGAGTGCTGTAGATCTAAGTTCCCTATATGACTTCATGGGGACGTTCCATTTTGGTTATATTATGGTCACATTGCAACATTAAAGTGATATTCCACCCCAGAATAATAGTCCACTCAATATGTACTCACCCCTATGCCGATGTGAGGATGGGTGAAGATGTTAAGTTCACAAAACAATCCTGGAGTTTCAGCAGAAAACAGGGTTGCAGCTAATGGCAGTGAATGGCGACCACGGATAAAATGTAAAAAAAAAAGAACACAAAACAAACACAAAATGTCTCCATCCTGCTTGTGTGATGTAATCCAAGTGTCCGTGAGCCGCGACTTTAAAATGTAACCACAAAAGACACCATTTACACCATGTTTTTAGCCGAAATATCAACTGTAACATGTAGCAGGTAGCATGTAAACATGGCGTCAATGTATCGCGCGACTCCGTATATCTCGTGATATTTTCACACGTCCATCCACCATCCAAGATATACAAAGTCTCGTGATTCATCTTGCGAGATATACGAAGTCTCGCGATACATCGACGCCATGTTTACATGCTACCTGGGATGGTTCCGGTTGACATTTCAGCTAAAAACATGGTGTAAATGGCGTCAATGACATTTTGTGTTTGTTTTGTGTTCTTTTTTTTAACATTTTATCCGTGGTCTCCATTCACTGCCATTGGCTGCAACCCTATTTTCTGCTGAAACTCCAGGATTGTTTTTTGAACTGAAGATCCTCACCCATCCTCACATCGGCATAAGGGTGACTACATATTGAGTGGACTATTATTCTGCAGTGCAATATCACTTTAAAAAGAGGACATTTGGGACTTTAAGTGATCATTCCCATGTGGCTCCCTGTAAGTCACAATTAAGTTTTAAGTCCTATATAAAGAGATCATTTAAATAAAAATTTCCTTGGATTTACAATTTTTTAAGAACTTGAGCTTGATGACAATCCATATCTTGATTTTGATAAAAGACTTTAGAAGGACAACTCAAATGTACACACACTAACTGCATTTGATACTTTCCTGTTTTAATTCACCAGTAGTAAAACCTTTATTCTGTAGAATGGGACCCAATGAAAGCTTGAATTAGCTCGGCTGCACTGCCTCTGAAGGCACAAAAGGTTTCCCTGCTGCCCTCTTTCACTTTCCCTCTCTGGTATCACCGAGCCCTATAATTAAAATCACGTTTTTTCATATGGCCAGCAGTGAGCGCCATTAATTCAGAGAGTAGTGCCATTATGGGGGTTGTGGCTCCCAGGGTAGCACTGGGGAAGAGGTGGGGCAGTGGCTTTTCAACACTAATGGCCCCCGTGTGTGCCAGCTATTAATCTCAACAAGGAGTGAAGTGGCTTCAGCCCAGCTGCAGGAGCAGGACAACGCCTCCCAAAAACACTGCAGAGATTAAATGGAGTTTTGTCTTGGGCCCTTTACTCTGACCTATGACACTGAAACGGATTCTAACAGTGGGCTCGCCTTTACTTGCATCACTTTGTCCATAAAGTTAGGAATATTGCTCAATTTGAATCACTTTTCAGCACAAGCAGCCCTTTTATTTTATGTAGGAAGCAGATAGATAGCACCAAAGTGTCCAAGAATCCAAAAAATAGTTCAAGAACCAGAGCTCATTTGTTGGGAGGCTGCTGACACTGGTTTTGTTGCCCACCAATGACAGCTACAGTAAGCAGCAATTAGTCGTAAGCTACTTTAACCACAAGTAAATTGATGTGTCCATCAAGAAACTTTAGTAAATCACTGAAAGTTGAAGCTGAGCACCTGGATGGAAAAGAAAGAGAAAGAAAATCAGTGAATAAAATGATAGAGTTGTGTTTTGGTTTTGTGATCAAAGACAGCAAATTTATGACACTCTGACTGTTTAGACATTGTATTTTTCATCTGTTTTTTTTATGGCACTTGTCTTTTCTTACTTGCCTTTGTTACCTCCAATACCCAATTTTGAGTCACCTCAGAGCATAATGGTCTGTGAATTGAAATGCATCTGCATCATGTTTATAAATATACAATTTTTGACTGAGTTATAACTGAGTTTAAGTTATTTGAATTATTTCATTAAGTTACCTGCCCATCCAATCAATTCAGCATCCTCTAAAACTTCTAAATTGAGTGAAACTTCAGCAAAATCAGCCCACTGGGAGTTTTAAAAAAGGGCCACATCTGGTTTAAATTACCCTTTTGACTTTCAAGAATGTCATTAATGGATTCAGCATCCTCAATAATCCCCAAACCGCTCCAATATTGTCCAAATCAGCCAAGCAGTTTCTCAAATATTGTCCAGGGGTGGTTATGCAATTTTCCCAACAATCTAAATTCTGGGGACCCACATTGTATAGTCCTAACATAAAACTCTGGCATACTCAACATTTCTGGATTCACAATAGGGCTCTGTTGGCGGGCAAATAGACCGGTGTCTTTCTGCAAGAACAAAGATTTGGACCGAAAATAATACAGCACCTTGTAATGTCTTGCAGAATTTAAAAAAGAAAACAACAACCTGGCAATAATCTTTCTGCTTGTCCAACAGCTTCTTGGCTGACAGCCCAATCTGTAGGTCATGCCTTGCTAACTCTTAAAGGTGTCAAATAATTTATACATCTATGACAAGCAGGACATGCAATTCGCAAAATGCCACAGAGACTATAAATAGCAGACACATGACAAAGTAGATAAAACAGCACTGACCTTGCTTTGCCACAAGGAGGAACTACTGATTAAATTTTGCTGCAGTCATAGTTCATTCCTCTCACATCAACGGAGGCGCTGAGCCTGTTTGTAACGCTGCAGTCGTTCACTAGGTGGCAGCAGTGCATGATTTAATGAGTGAGCTTGTGTCATCATGGTAATGAACCTCCAAGATAATCTCTTTTATGAGGCGACCACCTGAACAAACAGGAGAGTCACAGCTTTAGCTTTTAAATCTGTCCAACAGTGACTGCCGAGCTGTAAAGCAGGTTTCTTTATGTAATATGACTGACAGAGAAGGTCATTGTAAGTAATTTTGTATGGCCGTAAATCCCAAATGTTTGTGTAATGATAACATGCTCTGTCAAATTCCTTCAGAGACTAAATGGAGCTCATCCTTTTAGGAGATCTGATCAAGTTTTCATCAATATCACTGAAAGAAACGGTTACCTTAATGATGAATTAATGGTTGTCACTGTGTGAGAGCTGCATGCTGGGGAGGAGACACGAGAGGTTAATTGCTGTCTCCTGCAAGCTAGATAGAGCAGCTCCATGCAAACAGGGGGAAAAAAACCCAAAACAAATTACACTCTCATGTTCATGTAATCATGCTGATATGAAATTAATTTTCTGAAGCCCAAAATCTGCTGTCATCCCCTTGTTGCCTTCTATTCATGCTGGCTACGTTAAGCCGGAAATAAAAGAATAATTACGCATTAGCGTTTCTAATTAAGGTTCCTCTCAAAGGTGAATGGAACACTGATGAAATTTTTTAAGGATTTATTAAATTACTGTGAAATCAAATTAGGGGAGCAAATTAATCCTTGCAGTGAATTAGATCAGTGAATGAGAAAATTGACTTTTCAACACAAAGCATGGGGACGAGAGGGTGGGATTGGTGTAAAAACACAGACACACTGCAGGGTGCTGAGCTCAGATGATTATCAAAGGATGGACGTCGACAGCTCTTGTTTAACTGACGACGTCCACATGGGACAATTTTACATGTAGGTGTGGCAACCCATCCATAAAAATCCAGAGGAGCCATTCTCAATTTCATCTTTTTTCTCTTTTTTTTTTATCTCAGAGTGGCATGACAAGTGCCCTTGGCTCCTCTGTGCACGTGGCACTTTTCCCCCTGCGCCTTGATTTATTCTCACAGTGACATATTGTAGCTACAGCAATGCTGTTACATCCCATCACTGTATTTTCCAGGCATTCCCACAATGTGCTCTGAAAATCTGTCTAGTTTCTGCAGTGATGCCCAAAGGTATGCATCCCAGTAAATTCACATTCTCCATAGTGCACCAGACCGTGGCAAGACACTGTTCTTGACCTTTACCATAAAACTGTTTCTACTCGAGAATGATGATGATATAGATGTAAATGAGCTTGGAGGCAAATACAGCACTATTTCAGCTTAATAAAAATGTATAGGGCATATTGTAAAAGAAAAGTTTGACATTTTGGGAGATATGCTTCTTGCTTCTTGCTTCTTGCAGAGTTAGATGAGAAGATCAATCCCACTCTTATACTGTAAGTACTCTAGCTAGAGCCAAGAGGTGATTAGCTTAGCTTAGCTTAGCTTAGCTTAGCATAAAGACTCGAAGCAGCAGAAGAAAGGCTAGCTTGCCTCTGTTAAAAGTTCAATAATTCAGCACCTGCAAAGCTAACAAAATCATTGTCTTGCAAGTCTCAAGTCTGAAGTTAAGACTGACATGTCCCAAGTCAGGTCCCAAGTCCTAAACTTTGAGTTTTGAGTCATAAACAAATCACAGTGTGCTTTTCCTCAAATGTGATGCCATTTGAACAACAGTGCCTTGACTTACCATTCTTTGTGCAACTTCAAATGCTAATGTTAAAAGTTCTCTGTCTGTAATTTTTGACCTGCACATTTTCCATACTGCAATTCATAGCTAACTAGCTGTTTCAACCCTGCATCTAGTGTTTAAGCTAAGCTATGCTAAGTGCCTCCTGGCTTTACATCCAGGTTTAATGCAGAGACACGAAAGTAGAACATACAGAGCTGAAATGAAACCTGAACCCCCCGAATCTGATCATGGAGTTAAAAAAAAACAAAGGCTTACAGAAGTTAAGGGAACAGAGGCTAGCTAACATCATGACCTCAGCTATCTAACAGCACATTTTTCCAAAATGTTAAACTATTCCTTTAGGCCTGCATCGGTAAGCGCTCTCTCTCGCCTCTAGTAGTGACAGAAAAATAAAAAAGATTGTGTGCGGCTCCAGTGTGAAGCTGAGACTTCATGGCATTCTCCTGTGTGGTACTGAAGTCCTGGGGGAAATTCATATGGCGATACTGAGTGTGTTCTCTGTGCTCTGGGAAACTCTCTTACTGCACACATTTTAATGTAAAACTATTGCTGGTGTTTTTAAAATCTGAAATTTTAACATAGGCTGTCCCTGCTTTGCTTTCCAGGGATGTTGTCATTTAGTTAAATTTTCATTCTCTGTTATAAGGCTTGTTTGTGGTGTGAACACTATTGCAACTGTGTTTAGACTTCATTTCATTGAGTTTGTTGCATGATTTTGTTTCCTCAGTTAGTATATTATTGAGAGGTAGTATTCACTGTCTACACATACAGAGCAGCACCTTTTTTATTGTGGTTTCCTTTTAAAATGATTGTTGTTTTGTATGATAAATTTGTAATAACTTAATTTCTCCAGGTGTGCTGCTCTCACTGAGACGCTGTATCCAAGGGAGAAATAGCCATATTCCTGAAGGGCATTGCACTGTCAGAGCAATACTAAATATTATGGATTTTTTTGGATGTGCGCCTTTCGTGTCTATGAAGCAGATTTCAGTTATAGCTTATTGATTTCTAGCTTTAGGGGGTCAAACTGTTAATATTGACAAATACTGATTACATTTATTGGGTCACAAAAATAATTTTCCCTTCAAGGGGGAATTCCAATATACCAAATTTTCTAGGGACATTTTTAATGGAGTTAGTGAAGGTCAGAGTTCAAAAATCCGTTGCGTCAGGCTTTATTATCCAGGCAGCACTGAGACTGGACTGATTATTTGTCAGGTCTGCTCTTTGACTTCTGCATTAGCGGCGGATTGTGCTGACTGACACTGATCACTTGATCTCAGACAGTCGACACAACAGGTCTATTAGAAAACCAGATTGCTTTCACCTTCGAATCACAGCGATATGATGTATTTGAATGAATCACAAACTGATTAAACCGGTGTCGGGAAGAAAGCTCTTAATTCACACTCCACCACAGAGGAGAAATCTAATCAACTTACAACAGTTTGTGCATTTCAATGCACAGAAAGCTTGTGCCGTGGAGAAACAAGACAAGATAGAACTCATCTGGTGTGTATTTATCTGGATGTGTGTGAATCCAAACCCTGCAGCTTCACAGCAAGTCTGACACTTGGCACTTTGCTTGAGAATTGCTAATAAGGAGATCAATATGTTGCAAATTGTTTGCTTTCACTGTTTGATGTAGCGCAGGCTTCAAAGAACAGCTGATAACGACACTGTGAACTCATCTGTGAAATAAAGAGATGAAAGACAGATAGTCCCCATATTTGAGCTGCCATATTCGACCTGGATTGACACCTTCAAGGGTGAATGTGCAAAAACATCTGTCTTTTATTTTGCGATGTGATGAAAATCCCACTGGTATCAAACTCAGTGGCCCATTTTCTGCAGTCAACATGAGCCAAAAATACAGCTCGTTTCAGCTCTCCTCTGTAAGGTTCAACAGTTTTACATAATTATACTATAAATCTGACTCCATCCACCAGAAGCGGAGCAGCAAATATTTGCAGAAAACTGTCCAGCTGCAGGTCAGTGTTTTACAGTCTAAATATTAACAAGGCGGCTAAAAGCAAAGTGTCATACTAAAATCCTCCAATTTGTACCTGTGACAGTTGCCTTTTTGCAGCCTTAAGCATGTTGTCACACCGCCAAAACCTACTTGGATGCTTAATGAAAATAAGCTTGCTCTACTCTGTAGTCCTGTGCCTGTATTAACAGTGTTCTGATTATAAATTGCTGATGGCGAGCTCCAGCCTTGGTGCTGGGTTTCCTCGACATCACCACGGCTAATGTGAAAAGACAGCGGCCTCAGATTGTTCAGGAGGGTTTTGGTGGTACACTGCCCAGCCAGGCATACAGATGACGGTCGTGGAAAAAAAGCCTCTTATCAGGGAGGCTTTTCTATCACCTATTATACAGCAGAGTGTTATGTTATTACATTATTGGATTATTGTTTCTGAGGCATTAAAATAAGCAGCATTTTGATGTTGTAAGGCAGAGTTCGTTTTAATTACTTCTGGACCATGATGCATCAACAGTGCATTATTATATATTGCATTTTTATTTAAATTCATACAATGTAACATTTTTTCCTAAAAAAAATGTATTACTCATATAAATATAATCCCTCTTAGTCATCACTTATGACCCACTAGATGTGTGTGGTGGTGACTGTATCTGCAGAGACGCTGCCCTCTGACTGTATTTTCTCATATTTTGCTGCGCTCGGGATATTTCTGGGCTTCAGCCTGTTTGGCAGTGGTGTGTGTAACAATAACAGCATACAGGTTTTAAGGTTTTGACTGCATAATAACATAGCAACACAGCAATTACATCACATCTCAGTCTCTTTGCTCTTCTCTCTCTTAGTGAGAGCTGCAGACAGAGATATACACACACATATACACACGCATTTATTTGTGCCTTAGAATGTAACTGCAACAAACAATAAGACAATAAGGTTTTATTTCTCTGATTCACTGCTTTGTCCTTTCTAATGGTGCTCGCTCTCATCGTCGCACTCAATGTCTCTCTCCCTCTCTCATTTGTTGAGCGAGGGAGGATTTTAAATGGTGTCTTTACAAACATTGCTGCATATTCTACCTTTAAAGGGACATAAAATGGAAATGCTTGCTAAAGATTGTACCTAAGCACTGTAGTAAATGCTACTTTCCAATGTTAAATAGGCCCATGTTACTATACATAAGGAGAGAAGAATCACCTATTCCCCCAGTTTCCAGTCTTTGTAGTATATTAGCCAGCTGGTGGTATCTTCAAGCGATATTCCACTTTCCCAGAATAAACATGGCGTCGATCTCGCGATATTTCCACACGTGCATCCATTAAGAGATATACGAAGTCTTGCGAGATCGAAGCCATGTTTACATCCTACTGGCTACATGCTACAGTTGACATTTTGGCTAAAAACATGGCATAAATAGCGTCTTTTGCAGTTAAATTTTAATGTTGCGGCTCGCGGACACTTGGATTACACCACACAAGCAGGATGGAGACATTTTGTGTTTGTTTTGTGTGCTTTTTTAAAAATGTTTTATCCGTGGTCACTGTTCACTGCCATTGTACTGGATGAGGCTGCTACCCTGTTTCTCCTAAAACTCCAGGATTGTTTTGTGAACTGAAGACCTTCACCCATCATCACATCGGCATAGTGGTGAGTACATACTGAGTGTCTTATTCTGGGAAAGTGGAATATCGCTTTAAGATTTAGCTTATGGACATAATAGTGGTATCAATCTTTTCATCTAACTCTTCACATGATGGCAAATTATTTCCCAGAATGTTGATTTTTCCTTTAAAGTAAAGCCATACAGCAGGGGTTCTTAAAGTTTTGATGACTGTGGTTTATGAACCTGCTGTAGAATTCATGGTTGAGCTCAAAATGGCATCTAACATTTAATTCCTTGAGCACAGAATTCACCTGTTTGCACAGTCTCCTGAGGTCCAATGAAGTAAGAGATACATTTTTCTTGAAATCGCCTTTTCTCCCCAACTATATAGCGCTTTCTTCTATGACTGCTTTTCCTTCTCACTTCCACAGACGCTCGTTGGGGTGGCGCAGCTTGACACACTAGCCAAGGAGTGAGTTAAATTATGGGGCAGTCAATGTTAGAGAAGCCAGCTTGTGACCAGAAGGTCATTAGTTCAGTCCCACAGACCAGCAGGTTAAATCTGGTTGGGGAAAGTGAAAAGCAGCGCTTGCCCCTCCATCATTACCACTACCGAGGCGCCCTTGAGCGAGGCCCTTAACCCCAACTGCTCCAGTGGAGCCAATAAGAGGTGGTTGTGCTAGGCAGCTTCCAAGTGTGAATGCATATAACTGTAAGAATATGATCATGGCATTCCAGAAAAAGAGAGCATTGCTCTCAGTGAATCTTCCCTAAAATAAAGGTGAGAAAAATGTAGGCTACTGACAGTAAAAGTGTTGAAAGGGACCACAGATAATTTATGTAATGTCACTGCACAAAATGTTTCTGCAAGCCATACTTTGAGAAAGTTTTGAGAAACTATCGTATAGCAAGCAAACCATAAGCTCAACCTTTTCTTCTTTTTTTTTTTACCATAATATATCAATTAAACACACATTGGACACATTCTTTGTCCCCATATAGACAACACCAAACTCTGTTCAGAGTCAAACAGGTTGCAGTAAGCCAGGAGTAACAGGAAGCTGGCATTTCAGCATTATCATTAGCAGTGTCAACACCTTCCCTCCGCCTTCACATGCAGGTTGGCATCTCACTCTGTTTGCTTCCTGTCTGAGTGAGTCTCCCTCCTGTCTTCACCTCTAAGGCCATAAGACAGCTCATACACTATTTATGCACTTTCCCGAGTTACATAACACAAAGTCTGAGGTCTAAGTTTAACAAGATTTCCAATTGTCAAATTTACACCAAATTCTGCCAACTTTTTTCAAAAGTTCATCTCGACTCAACACAGAAATCTTGCATCGTACGTTCAAACCAGAAGTGACAAGTCTATATTCAGAGGATGAGTCTGCAAAACGTAGAAGCTAAAGCAAAAAGCATACATCTAGCTTTAAAATTTACGCCAGCCTGCCAATCCGAGGGAAGTCAAGTGTGGAATTGGAACTGGCAGCGAATTCAAAATCCACACTGTCACAGCAAAAAGGAGGAGTGCTGCGGGCTCTCTCCTCTCTTCCTACCGTCTCTCACAGTCAAGTCCTGCACTTGTTAAACCTTCTGACAGGAGGAATTATTTTCAAAGTGCAGATCTGCAGACTTGACGTGTCTTGACTTGTCTCAAACACAGTAAACATGAAGGACTCCCACCAAAAATTTGGATTTCAGGTGATACGAAATCCATCTTTATAAATTCATACAGCTAAGAAGCTAATCGATAACGGGACTGGTAGAGTCTTTCACTTGGATTAAAATGCAGCCAGAGGCGTCCCCACTGCACACCCTGTGAGAACAGCATGCAGGAGGAATGTGATGTTTTTACAGAACAAAACTGCCAAACTTCAGAAACAGACCGTTAACTAAACTGATAAAAGCAACTCAACTTGTGCTTAAACATTCGGTCAATATGGAAGCCCATTAATGTGATGGGGGAAAAAAATCCTGTAAATCATTAAAATGAGAAACTTTCTCAAAATGACTCAGTGGACTATGACTGATGAACTTGTATCTTAAAATAATGAGTAAGACTATAGATACTAGCTCATTATTTTGAGAAAGTTTGTCATTATTTTGAAACACTATGTCAGTATTTTAGGTAGGAAGGTGGCTTTTTATTTATCCCTGTGGGAAAATTTCAGTCTCACAGCAGCAGAGATATGAAAGGAGAGGAAAAGAAAGGATAGTAAATAAGGGGGAAAAAATGATAAAACAGTACAGTACAATAAAAAAGAAAGAATAAAGATAATGACAATACCAATAAAACTGTGAGAACAATAATCACTACTTAGTGTGAGAACAGTACATCAATAAACAGACTAAAGTATAAAAAGTAAGTGTAGAACAGTGTAGTCACTGCAATAGACAGTATACGTCAATAAAATAAAGTTGTGAAATGTGCAAAAACAGTGTGGAAATATAATAAGCAGTGGAAACAGTTCATAGTATAATTCTTAAGTGTGAGATGAATACAAACTAGCGCAAACAGAGGCCACATGAATAGTTATGATAGGCTATGTATCTATGTAAGTATAGTGCAGACAGGATCCACATGGACAGAAATGTGAGGTGGACAAAAAGTAGTGCAAAGAGTCCACATGGATAGCACTGAAATGTGAGATGTATAAAAAGTGGTGCAAACAGACTCCATGAAATGTTTAAAAAACTGTGTGAAACACTCACCAGTGTGTTCAGTCGGTGGTATAATAAATTAGCCTACAGTCCGTTTTGAGAAACGAAGTAGAGATGTGTGTGATCAGTCAACGAAATGATTAAAAATTATAGTCCCTCATAGCTGCCACCAGAAATAATAGTCAGTTAAACTGATTGCTTCTCCCTAAGTACCGCCCCTATTTTTTGCTATGTGCTCCAATAACAGTTGAGTAAATTTGGTACCTCGGTCAATTTTCTTCTTTCGCTGTAAAAGTTACATAAGAGGCCACATCATATGTTTCCTAATGTTAGCCAAACTCTAGCTAACTAGCTAGCTAATGATTGATGTAAATTAGTTAACTAGTTAGCTAACATTTTGCTAACATTAGCTAACTTAAAGCTGTGGTAGGCAACATTTTTTGGCATCAATTAGCAATAATTCCATTTATCCATTTTGTAAATCAAGTGGTCTGAGAGAACCAGATTTCTTCACCCCTCTTGCTTTCAGGCTTAAGGAAATCTGGCCAGTGACAGGACAAGTCATTATAAAACAGAATAATCAGACAGAAAATCTTAAAAAGAATCGAGCTAATGAACAACATGCTCAGCCCAGGAGCTTGTCAGCTCACTTGGTTACTTTTTCCCTCACCTTTAGTTGTGTTCACTCACATCTATTGCAGGGCTTTTTCCGAGGGCCAAGAGGACCGGGTGGAGCTTAGTCCCAGAGCTGGGGAGCTCTGGATGAGAGGATTGGTGGCAGACTGGAGCTTCTGGCAGAAGAAACACCGGAATCACTCTGATGCCGGCTACTTTATTGGCACGAGGGGACCTCAGAGTTTATGTTACAAACTCTTGGGATTAAAAAGTGGATTCATTTTCATTCCTTCTCAGCCCCTCTGTAGCAGCGATCCACAGAGAAATCACAGACCCTCATACTGGCCAGAGGAGAGCTCAGCATTTGTTTTTAAAGTTTTGTGATTAAAAAGTGTATTTATCTTCACGGTCACTTGTAAACCTGTGTGCAACAGTGACCACAGAGGAGCCGATCGCGCTGTTTACAGTAAGATAATTAGTCTGTCTGTCCATGTTGACTGCTGACTGGAGAAGAAATGAATTTGAAAGGCACTTCATGACAGTAAAGAGAGGATTTAATCTAAAGGGAAATTAGTCACCACGGACATCTCTAATACTTTGATAAAGTTTTCTCATTATGTTGAGACACTAGGTCATTATCATGACAAAGTTTCTCATTCTGTTGAGATATTAATATTATATTAATATTGTCTTTTCTACTATCCATTGATTTAAAAAAAAAAGACAGAGACAATAAAAACAGTTTTTAGCTGCAGCTCTGAACACACTAAAACCTGCCTCTACACTTCCATACACAATATGCACAAACCTTTCACTCATTTGCAAGATCTATAATCTCAAAGCTTCAAAATCCCTCCGTAACTCCTCAACGTTTTGTGACGGATGAAAGATGAAATCAGTAAGGGATAACGGCTTTAACCTGGATTGACTTACATTAAAAATACGCAGGCGTCCTTAATATTTGGTGTGATTATTGTGTCTCTATAATCTCTGAGACGTCCTCTACTAACGTCAGACAAAGAGGTGCTGTGCTGTATTAATTCAAGGTGATATTACCTGAGGCCAAGAGGCGTCAAAGCCCATGTGTCCACCTCGAATGGGGCCTCATTTACATGGTTCTGCATTAACATAATGGTCTCCTCAAAAAAGCCTTTCTTTCAGGTGGAATGAAACAAAAACAGCATCCATATTTATCAAAAGCTATTTCCATGCACATCTGTCTAATGTGGCATGGCACATAATGGGGTTGTTTGTGTGGCTTTGTTCTGACTGACACACAGAGGTGGCAAAAATAGACACATCCTTTATTCAAGTAGAAGTACAGATTCAACTTCTTTATGAAAATAAGAGTGAAAAAGTACAGGTTTTGAAATGCACTCTAAGTGTAAAAGTAAAAAGTCCATGGTTCTTGCGTCTTTTCTTTCTAGTTACATCTTTAATGTCATTTTTGTCTTGTTAAGTTGTTTTTGTCTTGTTATGCAATTTTTGTCTTATGTCTTTGTCGTCTTATATCTTTTCTGTCTTATTTTTTGTTATGTTATGTCTTTTATGTTTTCACTCTTGTTATGTCTGTTGTCAGTGATATGCACTAATGGATTCAGCAAGGAATCGTCTTTTTGGCGTGACGTACACATGCCTGAAAAATTTACTTAAGTACACTAACAAAGTATTTGTACTTAGCTACTTTCCACCTCTGCTGACACATCTTACGCACACATCTTTTAAAGGAAATTCACCACAAGTTCATTGATCTCCTTCAGTCCCCTCGAAGCTATATTTTTAGAATGACTTTTTTTTCAAAGACATTATTGTCTGTGGAGCTGGCATTTAATTATGAAAAGAATAATTAAAGCGGTGCCTGCAAAGAGCTGCACTTCTGCCTGAGATCAACTGGTGGCTCTGTGCTGATAAGGCCTCTGAACTGACAGGAGAGAGCTGCACAAGCAGCTGCATGACAGCGCTGGAGTGTGCCTTTCTCCAAAGGCTGATTGCCCCATCACATGTATAATGCTGGAATGCATCCATCATACTCGGGGACAAGATGGAGCTGCATTTCAGCTTAATGCCACCCAGCAGCTGGCTGAGTTGTCTGTCCTTCCCCTTCAGCCTCCTTCTCTTTGCATCAAGAGCAAACATCAGCCCGTATACTCCACAGACAGCGGTACAGGATGGCATTTTGATGACGCTTGAATCTCCATTTTTGCTCCTCATCATGTTCATCTTTCGCCACTGAGGAGAGAATGAAGAGAACACCGTGGCCTGCATGAGATCACATCTCCACACTCAAACACCATGTGCACGTGTGTTGCAGTACCAATAACTCTTTCCGCCCACGCACCCTCACTCTGTCTCCCCCCCGCCTTTTCCCCTCATTGCAACCACAACCACCACCACCACTACCTCACCCTGCTCCAGCGCCTTCAGTGGCTCACGTGCCGCAGCACACTCCGCTGAGTCCCACGCTTCAGAGGAAAGACGAATTCTCCACACTCAAGTCCAGAGGGGCAGCAGCAGAGTGTGGGGGCGTCGTCATCTGGCTTCCAGGGGAACGGAAGATGTTGCTCCTTATCAATCTGATGAAGCAGACTTAATTTGTGAAGATATTTGAGTAAAGAATAAGGGGGAGAGATGCTGCCGGAATGCAACGATGGTTCAAAGCAATGACCACCTTAACATGAATTCATTTGTCTTTTATCAGTTATTTTGAACAAAAATAAGGTTTGATTAAATGAGATATAGTGGAGTCGAAAAAGAGAATCACTGGTTAATTGCGTTTTGCATCAATCTGCGTTGTCTTTTATCGATGTACTCATCAAAGGTCAGTGTATTACCTACCAACTCATCCTCATACCTACATGACAGAATAAGTCGCTTGACAGTTTGTCTTTGACAATTATGCTGGACAGTATCGGCATAAATCTACGTTTACTTTTTGTGTCACACAGGGCACAAACCGTGGCCTCCTGGTTGATATTTATGTTTGAGCTGTTCACACACCACACCCCGTCCCGCCTGTGCTCTTAACATCTTCTGTCATACTTACTACGCCCACTAGAGGTCACCACCTGACAATTAACGGGAATATGAGGAGAAAAAAAATACTGCTTATATACATTCGACTTGGACACACCTTTTTCTGGTGAGGACAGGCTGTTTGTGTAGTGTGTGACAGTTTTCTACCTGAATATCTTGTCTGTAGGGCTCGACCGATACTTGACTTTTGGGGCTGATACCAATTATGATATTAGGGAGTAAAAAAACATCCGATATCGATTTATTGGCCAATATTGCAATGATCTCACCAATGTGCTTATCAAATACTTGTGAAAAAGATAATGATGGAGGCATTTTACAGAACAGAAACAGAAAACTTTAATGCCTAAAATGATATCAGGTCACTGAGACAGTAAATTTTCACTGGTATTTTTTATCACAATAGTCTTCTAACCATGTAATTTAGGGTTGTACATAATAGTAAGTATATAAAAAGTATTAGAAATCCGAATTTATCCAAATTTGAAATATTGTCATTGTATATTTATTAAACCAATCATAAAAAAACCTATGTCAGTTGCCATTTGGCTGCAACAAAACTTCTCTGCTCCCGCTGCTGCAGCTGCTCTCTGAGTCTGAGCCAACTCAACAATGGGGAGCTGAAGCCATTATATCACTCCTGTAATAAACAGCTTTTACCGACGACAGACTGAAGCCACCGTCTGTGCTCTCTTCACAGCCACAAAACTACATTGAAAAAATGTTTCATTTTCCCTCGCAGGAGACGGGGGCTTTGCTGGTCTACCGCTGCCTCAATCCACTTAATGTTAGCTCGGACCTGAACAAACGAGTTAAAGCACCAAAGTCAAACAATAACACAAACTGACTAACAAACACAAACTCAGACTCCGGCGAGGTAAAAATACTGTTTCTGTCCATTGCGTCTGGTGGCTGTGAAGGGAGCAGAGACGGCAGCTTCAGTTTCCAGACGCTTTAAAATAATTTAACACCTTGTCATCAGAGTTGGTAGCTCTTTTTAATACTTTTCATTGGCTCAATAAAAAGTATTAACAAAAGTGATCGAATTTAAATAAAATGTTGCTTATAAAAAACAAATTAATGAAAACAATGCGCATTATATTCTGTCAAAAATGTTCATATAGGACAGCATAGGTAGCCTACTGATACTGATATAGATCGATGTGGCTGTAGGCCAATATCGGCAGATAATATTGTCTGACTGATATATCTGTTTGGCTCTAGCTGTCTGTTGTATTTACTGTCACAACACACCTGCCATCTTACCCAGGTGTTCCTTGAGAAATAAACCTTGAATACATCAGACTACTGTATGGTGGCATCATTTAAAGGTAGAATCAGTGAAATTCGTCCGAGCTGTTCTTAAACGCACCAGAAAGATAGTTTATCGTTGTGTCATTGCCTGGACGTCAAACACAGACGTTTTGGGTTGGTATATCGTCCTGTGCGCAGCGAAATAATGAGAAATACAGACAGAGAGCAGGGTCTCTGCAGATACAGCTACCACCACACATTTTTAGAGGCTCATATGTGATGATTGAAATGCTTATATGAGTATGTTCTTTTCGGAAAGATATTTCTGAATATTATGCCTTTAACGTGTAACTCATAATGAATAATAAAGTTTAAAAAAAAACAACGAAAAGATTTAGATAATTTTACGCACATCAGCTGTGTAATTTATTAATTTATGGATCTGTTTGACATTTCTTTCTGCGAGTTTGGATCATGTGAGAGGAAGGAAACCGTCCGGGGCGTCAGTGCAGTTTTCTTTTTCTAGGAGGAATCCCCACTTCACTCTCATCAGTGTTCTTTGTGGTCTAGTGTTCCTCAGAGGAGACGGGGGGAGAGATCAAGTAGCCCACACACTGTGCGGAGTGTGCGGAGGGGTGATGCCTCTGGAGCGCATCATAGGACGACAAAACCCCACCGCAAGACGCAGTGCCAGAAGAGAGCAGCTTTGGCACAGGAGCTGCTTTCCTGTAGTTTATAGGAAAAGGAAAGGAGGAAATCGTCTCTACAGATCCATACACACACTTCTTATCATGCAGGAGTCCTCCTGATTATCTTTGCCGAGACAATGTAGTGGAGAGACAGACAGAGGGGGTCTCCACCGGTGGAGAGATGTGGGGATGCGTGGACAGGACACGGTTACGGGTGATTAATGCCGTTTTGCAGCTGGATATGCGCACAGAAAGTGGGGATAAGTGAGGATGGACACTGCGGAGGTGATTCTCTCTGTGTTGGTGGTTGTGATTATCATCGTGTCGTTGCTGTCCAACGTCCTGGTGCTGATCTGCTTTCTGTATAACCCGGAGATCCGCAAGCAGGTGCCCGGTCTCTTCAACCTCAACCTCACCTTCTGCAACTTGTTGCTGACGGTGTCCAACATGCCGCTCACTCTGGTGGGACTTGTCAGTAAGACTCAGCCGGGAGGGGACGGCTTCTGTCAGATCGTGGGCTTCCTGGAGACCTTCCTGTCCACCAACTCGATGCTGAGCATGGCAGCGCTCAGCATCGACAGGTGGATCGCGGTGGTGTTCCCCCTGAGGTACCACTCCAAAATGCGCCACAAAGACGCGGCTTTTGTGCTCGGCTACACGTGGGCGCACTCCATGTCCTTCTCCACGGTGGCCACCAGCCTCTCCTGGGTTGGCTACCACCGGCTGTACGCGTCCTGCACCCTGGCCAACCCGAGGGCGAGCAGCCGGACCCAGTTTGTAATCTTCACCGTGTTTTTCCACTCCTTCACCTTCCTGCTGTCTTTTATAGTGCTGTGTGTCACTTACCTCAAAGTGCTTAAAGTGGCGAGGTTTCACTGTAAGAGGATCGACGTTATAACGATGCAAACTTTGGTGCTGCTGGTGGACATACACCCCAGGTGAGCTCCCTTTAACTTATCACTCCTGCTTGTATCACTCCCGCACCAAACACTTATTACTCCTCTATCAGCACATTTGGAAAACACATGAAGACATTTCAAGATTTAGCCTATAATGTAAATAAAATAACAAACTGTACAACTCAACCCTCTCATCAAAAAGGAAAAAAAAACTCTTGGACCTGTTTAAGACCTGACCAATACTGGATTGTTGGGACCGATACAGATATTAGGGAGTAAAAATTTTCTGATATCAATGTCAGCTGATATTCTGTATACAAAATATAATCACACATTTTTTTGCAATGATCCCTCAAAAGTGGTGAACACTGTGACAAAGATATACAATAGAGGTGAAGCCCCTCCCTTTCTGCTGTGCCCCATGGGACCTTACTTAAGAAAAAGTCAGTGAAAGTCAGACAAATCTTTTTTTTTTTAATTCTGTTTGAACTGTGACATGAATTACACATATGATGTTTGTCAATTTAAAAGCTAATTTTACATTTCAAGAATGTCACAATTTGTGGTCGATTTGTCTTTGTTTAGTTTTGGGTGAAATCACTCAGTGAACTATCTCTTGTCTTGCACAATGTACGTCATCATCACCAACATTACTGTCCCTGTTAGAAAGAGTAGACATGTTGCTTGTGTAACCACTTCTTTATATGAAAACACACAGGCATTGTAGCTTCAGTGGCTAATGTTAGCTTTTGGAGGGACAGAGTCATGACGTCACTTTGCTGATTTTTGGGTGTGTAGTCTTTCTTAGTTTCTTCACAGTCTTATACTTCAACAGTTTTACAACAAACTGTGACTTTCTTGACTTGAAAAAAATATTTTAACTTGAAAAAAACACAATTTGTTTGATTCATGGCACAATCCAAACAGGATTAAAGAAATATTTGTCTCTTTCCTTTGACTACGATACATAATTTTTCTGAAGGTAGGACCCATGGTGGTCCATCAGAAGGGGAGGGACTTCGGCACTCTATGGAGGATATTTTACAGTTTCAGAATAAATTTTACTGCCCCAAATGATATCAGGGCACTGGAACAGTAAACTTTAACCAGTATTATAATTAACTATAAATAAAAAAACACAAATAGAGCAAAATATATTTATTTATTAGACGACCAGTGTGTAGAATTTAGTAGTAGAAGTGTTTTGTTTGTCCGTTCTGAACTACTGCAGAAACATGAATGTGCAACATGGTGGATTCAATGGAAGAGGACCCACAGTCTATATAGATAAATATGGTTTATTCTAAGGTAACAAAAGTACAATGATTCCTTTTTTTCCTCAGGTGATTATACACTAATGAAAACATTTATATGAATATTACATTCCAGTTCTGCCAATAGATCCTCCTAAATATTTCACACTTTACCTTTAAACTTGAATTAATAAAATCATCAGATATATACAGAATGCTGCCTGAAGAGCTAACAAATAAAAACAAAA
>JAJHUR010104981.1:0-14976 GCA_027495735.1 Lutjanus campechanus
AATAATAATGATTCATTATTACAGAGCTGAGAGTTGTGGCTCACTAAGTCACCAACTATTTTGAATTGAGGGCATAGAAATGTATTCTTTTAAACAGTTTTGCATTCAGACTTTTATATTAATTATATTAATTGCAGTGTTTTCAAGGTTTGGATTTTGGATAAAGTGCTTGAAATTGTAATTGTATTACTTTCATAATGAGTCCCTGCCTTACTGAAGTAGTTAACATTTTAGATAAAGAAATAAAATAAGTCAGATATTTGCTGAGCCAGATTGTACAGGAACTTAATGATTAATCATTAATTGATTAACTGCCAAATAAGAATTTAATTGATAATTAATCGATAGTCTCGAAATGGTATTAATCCCGCCATTGTTTTGTCTGGTGGAGCCATTCATTGGATGAGGAAACTTAAAATTAAACTTTTAACAAGTAAAAATAGGAAAAACCGCTCGGCTTACATATGTCCACTAGAGGACGCTGTGTCTTTAAAGTATAGTGCTTTTTTCCGTAATGTCACAGTTTTAGAGGTTTAAAGGATAACTTCGGTATTTTTCAACCAGGGCCCTATTTCCCCATGTGTATGTGTGTGTATGATTGACAACTGCAACTCGTTTTAAAACTGGTGCGGTATTGAGCGACACGTATGCAGCCGGCAGCTGCGAAACGAGTTATAACGGTAGATATCGGGGCAAATTGGTCCGTCAAAGTTTGTGCATTAAACATGCTTTTTTTCGCCACAGTCCATCTCACATCACCAGTGTAATCTCTGTCAACAACATGTAAAGCGTCTCTCTTACCGTTCACTCTGTGACGACATCTCACAGGACCTTTGCTTGTTGAAGAATGTATTTGTCACAGCGAGTAGGACAGCTGTTTTCTTGAGGTGTGTTTGTGAAGTGTTTCAGGATTGGATGTCTTCTCTTCTTGGGCGGGCAGTAATCATCTTGAGAAAAGTGCACGCAGACCCGATGGTCTGCAAGGCGCAGTGTCTGGACAGGAGCGTTAGCATCCAGTTGTAGCACAATTAGCCAGAACTTCAGCATGTTGCTGTGCGACAAAGTCAGCCTGTAAAAGCTTGTACGGGGTGTTGCACGACATCCTGTTCTTGCACTTCGATGACGCAAAAACACGAACCATTGTTTTCAATAGTTGCAGTAAAACTTTCAACTGAACTCCGGGACAGCTAACTCCGCTCTGACCGGCTCTCAGCATGACTCCTGTTTTCTTCCAGCAATAAACAAAGATCCCGCGAGATGTCGTCACACACAGCAAGCAGTAAGTGAAGCATACTGTTGACAGAGATTACACTGGCGATCTGATCCGGTCTGTGGTGAAAAAAAGCACGTTTAATGCACAAACTTTGACGGACCAATTTGCCCCGATATCTACCGTTATAACTCGTTTTGCAGCTGCCAGCTGCATCCGCGTACCTCAATACTGAACCAATTTTAAAACGAGTTGCAGTTGTCAATCATACACACACATACACATGGGGAAATAGGGCCCAGGTTGAAAAATACCGAAGTTATCCTTTAACTTCATACAACAACAAGTCTAATAAGGGACAAATAATTTACCAAACAGTTCATTTATCATTTTAAATTCTGATCACTCACTGTTGTTAATATAATAAATTTTATGTTAATCCATTAGATATATGCTAGGGCTGCAACAATTAATCGAATAATCAATTATTAATTGATTATCAAATTAAATGGCAACTATTTTGATAAACAATCAATCAGTTTGAGTAATTTAAGTGGGAATATTTTCTGCTTATGAAAACGTGGCACTGATTCGCCGTTTTCAGCTTGTAGGCTGCAATTAGAAGGTTGTTCTTCTTTTCCGGGGACTTTGAAATATGTAGTATCTGCTAGGTGTGTATACAAAGACAGTTGTTTGTCAACAAGTTCACTACAAAAACTGCATCAAGTGATAATATGTCAGTATTGTGTGTAGTGCTGCCCTCTAGAGGCCAAAAAGTCAATTAATGCAGCTTTAACAATTAAAAGGGTCGAGCTTGAAGTCCATAATTACAAGATGTGCACACCTACGTTTACTCACAAGAGAAAAGACTTACTATACTTTCTTATGTTGGAGAAAATAAAATGTAGAGCATGGATTCTATTCTCAACCATATCAAAGAGAAAATCCAGCTGCTCACTATTCCATAAAAAGAAAAAAAGGTCAGAATTAGTCATGCCTGCCTAACAGTGTCAGTGCTGCATTTATTTCATCTTTACAAATACACATCTAATAGACTATTAATCTACTATGCTTTTTTTATCTTGTTTTTTTTTATTTATTTAAGTTGGATTATTTCTTTTTTTATTGTGTTTTTGTTTAAATTGTTACTCCCATTTTGTTTCCTCCTGTCTATAACATCATGTAATGTAGATCAATGTTACCATAACAAAACGACAGAGAATCTGAAACTGACTTTCAGCAAAATGTAATAAACACTTCTGCCATATATGATGAAAGCCTCTCTGAACCGATCTGTGTTTTGATCTATTTGCCAACAAAACTTTTATTTGCTTTTATTGCGCTGTGTTGAGGAATATTGAGGTTATGACTTAGACAGCATACATTTTTCCTGTTATTAATATAATTTAATTTGTTTTGAGTTAGGTGGTGCAGCGGTGGAGGGAATCGGGGAATTTCTCATGTTTGTGTTGTTTTTTTGTTTTACTGCTTATATAAATAAATATATCTAAAGAAATCTTGGTGAATGGAGGGAAATTACTTCCTTAGACTTGGGGCTTTACACATTTTCATACTTTATAAGACAGAACTTATTCTCTTAATGGATCTAAAAGATGTGATCGATCATTTTATGGATTAACAGAGAGAAAAGAGAAAAAGACAAACTGTCCCTGTCTGCCTTACCGTCGATGGCGGAGCGACACACCAGATGCGAGTAGGAGAAGTAGAGCGGAGTCTTCACACTGAAGTACGACTCCACCGTCTTCTTCACCTTCTCGCTGACGTCGAAGAACAGACGGGCGCTCTTCAGGGGAACCTTCCCCTCCTGTCCGAGCTGCAGAACGTGGGAACATCATTTAACAGCAGCTACAGGGATGAAACCACCAATACAGTACGGGCCAAAAAGTCTGTTTTATAATGAGAGTGTTAACAGTTTGTCTGAATACAGCTTCAGTCTTCAGGAAGCGGGACTACAGACCTTCAGAGCCTTGAGGACAGTGACTCCCTGGAACATCTCACTGGGGGAGTGGGGTGAAGGGCGCCCCCTGTAGCCATCACCCTTCAGAGCAGCTGCCTGAGAAATATGTACAACATCAACTCTGACATGATGGGCTGACACACACAATGAAAACACAAACACACACGGGACAGAAACAGGCATGAAAAGAGTTTCTTTCAAAAAATGACTGAATAAAAGACTACTTATACCTTATATGACCCAGCTGACAGCAGTGAGAATTAGACAAATAATAATGGCTAATAATTTAACAATCACAGTAACATCTGAGAGATAATTGTCAGTGTGTTTGTCATTAAAAGCGACCCCTCTCCCAGCACACATTCATCAGTCATTTGATCCACAGTTCATTTAAAAGTATTGACTCATGCAGCTTTAACATGCATGCAAATTAGTTGCCATAACAACAGGTATAGACATAAAATCTGACAAAATCTAGGAAGCCAAACCATTAGGCTTACATTATGTTTATCTATTTTATATCTACTTCTTATGTTTACTTCAAGGGACAGTTCACCACCAGAGTTTAAGAGACATCAGCGCTCGAGACGTCTGCCAAAAATCATGACCTGGTTACTCAAGATAATCCACAGACCTCGTCCAAAACTCTACAACTCACACCAGAAAAATCCCTTTAAGTGTTCTTGTCTGTTTCTGTTTACTTCAGCTCTATTTACTTAATTTTGTGAAGATGTTCAAAATTAAAAATGACAATTTAAATTAAAAATGAACTTGAACACTTTTTAAAAAAAATTTTTTTATACAATGGTTTAATAGTAATGCAGGGTTCTATACCCTGCCCGTCCTGTTGAGTTCCCAAAGTTTTGTGTTGTCATGGCGACAAAGTTAAATCAATAAGTGGATGGTGACTTCATTCTTTAGATCACTCACATTGGAGAGGCGCTGCAGCTCCCTGCACTCTTCATCAGTGGTCACCCCGTCCAGCAGCACCCGCTCAGTGCCGTTCAGCTGCTTGGGCGTCATGGTCACCTTGATGCTGTCAGGCAACACAGAGGCACCTAGAGGAGAGAGGTCACATGATCAAGGAGACACTGACAAAGACTTCACCTGTCTCAGGTAAGTACTTGAGCTGGGTTTATTTATTTTTTTCCTGTGGTTTTATGTTGTAGTTTTGTTTACAAATTAAATATTAAAGACTAAGTCATATGACTATCACTACCATCTAGGTTCTCTGGTAATCTGGGTGAAATATTTACCCTCCTGTGGTGCGATCATCATGGCCAAATCTGAAGAGTCCTTCTTCTTCTCCTCAACCAGAGTCTCGATCTCCTTCATCAGGTTTCCGATCTCCTCTGTGATCCTCGCTGCCGTCTCTCTGTCCGCCCTGAGACACACACGACAGAGGTCAGAACGTCGTTTTAACAATAGTTATTCTTGTCATACACTAACATGTGTGTGAGGTAAAGTTTTCGATCTTACTTCTGCTTCTCTCTCAGTTTCTTGGGCATGATTTCTTCAGGAGTCCACTTGTCCTGAAAGCAAAATGACGGGAAAGGCCCAAGTCAAACACCAGCCTGCATGAATCCACTGCACCAAACAAGCAGTTGTGATGGATAACAAGTGATTTATTCACTCACTGGATCCACAAAGGTGATCCCGAAGGCTTCGTATCCAAAGTAGAGCAGCTCTTTTTCCAGTAGGGACTGCTGCATGTACTGTTTCACCACCTGGAGGTCAGAAATCACAACTTGTCAAATAGCTCCATGAGACACTTCCATAAGATACCAGCTTTAATTAACTGTAGAGGTGCAGAAAACAGTGATATCAAAGCAGGCATGAAGTCATCTCTGGTTCTCAGCAGCCTCTGCTGGTGGCCAGTAGAACACAGCACTTACAAAATGAAAAGTAGATCTCTCATGTACAACTGTTCTCTACACTGTAAAAACAAAAAAATAGTCGAGACGACTTAACATTTCAAGTCAACACACTGCAATAGATTTTTGAGTTTTGAGCCTTTACTTGAGATAATTTACTTTTCCTCTTTAGATAAACTTGAATCTTTAAGTTTTAGAAACTAAAAAGCAAAAAACAAAACAAAAAGTGGTCACAGCTAAGCTGCAAACCTGATTTGTCTTTTTTTGTGCCTGAAAAGTTAAATAGTTTTAATAGAAAATCGTAAAATTTTAACATGTACTTTCAATTCAATTAATTTATTGATTTTTTTTTTTCAAATACAACGTCTTGAGAATTCAAAGCTTTAAGTTTATCAAAAGAGGGAAAGAAAATTATCTCAACAAAAGATCAGTAGTTGGTAAAACTCTTTTAAAACCTTAAAAATTTGAGTTGGGCTGAAAACTCAAAAATCTATTGCAGTCCATTGCCTTGAAATTTTGAGTTTTCTCAACTTTTCTATTTTTTACAGAGTATCGATAGAGGAGAGAAGAATAAGGGCTTGTACATGCAACACAAAGAAGTGACATGATTTTACACAAAATGCTGAAATAGGATTTGTGGACTATGTGGACTTTTTTGCCCTGGCCTTTGTCTCTCAGGCTTCACACAGACTGCTCTACACTCTGATTGGTGTCATTTTTGTGCCTGTGTGACACGTATGTATCATTTCCTTCTGTGCAAGGATGTAATTTGAGTCCCACATGGGAAAGGCGGACCCCGCCACTACCAACAGGCCTTTTTTTTCTATATTTTTGGGGCAGCATTGTTATTTTAATTTGATAATACTGCTGTGACAAATGTAACTTTTTCTTTTTTTTTTAAACATATGAAGCTTCTATTGAGGTTTTCCAATGAAATGAATGCTGGTCATTATGTTTTATGACATCATCACACACACAAAAAATCCTCAAACAAAATCCTCAACTTGGATAAAGTGATTCATTAGATTGAATTAGTTTGTCTTTTTTATTATAGCCAAAATAGATTTGTTGTTATTGTGTTGATATAAATGTCATTTATTGTGCTGTTTGATTTGCTGTGAGGCCGTCCTGTTGTGTGTGACAAGCAGGAGACCAAACAGTTTTTAAACACCAAAAAAAATGGATTGAAGCGTAATAGCATGATGTGAACTTTGGAAATGACTATATCTGTCTTATCGATACATTTTGACTTTTGGACTTTACAACACTGGAATTATTGGAAATGTTTGGATCACGCAAGTGGGGAAACAACACAACACAGCAACCACTGGAATTCTACAAATATTTTAATACTAACAATCTGAGTGTAGCCTAACCTTTATCTGATATTGTGCAGAAATACTGCATTTAAACAGAAGTTGACAAGGGAAGAGAGATGGAGAATAACATGTAACAAAGCTGCCTGCTTGGACAAAAACTGGGCACGCTGTGGTTAATCCCAACCTCGAAGCAGGACGGCCCACAGACACTTTTAACCAGCAGGCATTTTGACTTGTCGTAGGGGATTAAAAAATGTGATACTGATGCTTTTCCTAATTTGACATGTAAATATGTCATCCAAGAAAAATGTCCACACTACTATATGAAGTGGGACTTGCAGAATTGATTAATAGTATACAAATGAGATTTGATATCATAACTTTAGGTCTCTTTAAATGAAGTTAAATGTGTTTTTAGTTGGGTTGGTGAATTATTAATAAAGCAACTGACTTTACTCTTCTAGTTTGTTTAATTTTCATCATTATGGTAAATGGTGATGGTATGGTAATAGCCAATAACTATAAATGTATTAATGCATTCACATTGTTTTAGGGGTTTTTGTGTTTTTTCTAAAGCTGTGCATAGGCTCGGGAGTGTGTTCAGTCGTGAAGGCCAGAAATGTCAGCAGCAGCAGCCAGAGAAATAATCACTTCGTCATTAGTATTGATCAACAGCCCTATTAACGCTCTATAAATACTGTATAATATGGACATTTAGAGCCCGAGGCAGTAAAAAATCTTACTTATGGCTTCTTTAAAAAGCAGCAAACGTTTATGTGCTTTAGATTATCATCGGTGCTTTTTAAATGTCTCATTTGAGCACTAATGGCGGCTATTTTTCTCTCGCCGCATGTTGTGCGGGGTGATTTACTGCTGATAGTTATGGATTAAGAAAACACACAGTCAAAAATAACCACCCTCAAGAGGTGCTTTGGATGAAAGCCTGCCCTACATAGCGTGAGCATGACCGACTGTACCTGTCTGGCTGATATGGTTTGGGCCTTGTCTTCACCCAGCACGGCAGAATAATAGGCCAGGTTCTGGTTCATCACCTCGTCGTCAGGGTGGAACAACAGGAAGGTCTTGGCACACTCTATGGCCTGCTCGTACTTCTCACCTGGAGAGAGGGAGCAGAAACAGGAGAGTGAAGGACTGGTATGAAGTCTCCAACAGATGTTCACAAGAAATATTTTCTGGAACCATGGGAAAAATAAAAAGCGCTCAAGAAGATTCTTTGATATATGCATATACTGTACGTGAGATGTGGTATGCTTTGTTGTTAAAGGGACACTCCGCTGATTTTACACATAAAGATCAGTCTTTTAATCGTGGGGAGTACTACTCAGCCTGTGGAAAAGAATTTTGTCAAGTCAGAGAGAATAAAACAGAGCAAGACTACAATTGCACATGCCTGCGGTTAAAACTAGAGTTGTGGAGTTGGCACGACAACTAGGTTCTAAAGAAGGGACACAGTAGAGTTGCATTATGGGAAGTGTGGCAGTGGCAAATATTTTTTAGAGCCTGACTGGGGTTTGGTCTCAGTGTGCAAAACATCCAGAGGAGTTGCTAAGTTTTGATGCTAACAAATCCTTTATGACCTTTTTTTAAAATATATTTTTGGGGCTTTTGTGCCTTTATTTTGATACGACAGCTGAGGACAGGCAGAAAAGGGCTGCAGGCTGCAGGGAGCCAATCCCACAGATGTCGCAGATGACTCACAGCTCCGGTACATGGGGCGAATGCTCCACCAATCGAGCCACCAGTCCACCCTTTATGAACTTTTTAATCTCTTAGCTGTAAGCCAGTGTTGAACGGTATTAAAGCTCACAGTGTAAAGCTCATTTAATCTTTGGTAAATGATTTTAGATGTGAATATTACAGTATCGTCTGTATAAATCTGAACACAACATTCTGAAAAAATAATTGAGGGGAGGTCATTCATAAAAATGGAAAAAAGAGGTGGACCAAGAGTTGAGCCCTGTGGGACACCTTGTCATTGTACTAATGTATCAGATTTTTTCCTTGAATAACAACACATTGTTTATCGAAGTTTATCTAACAAATAAAAAGCATGGTTCACATTTTTGTGGTGAACTAGTCACCAACTTCTTCCTTGTTCCAATGCTGAATGCTGATTGGTTGTTGTGACACTGATTAAAGCTAACTGGTGGAAATGTTTTATCTTCTTGTCTTCTGTTAATTAAGTGAAATTGAGTGCAACCCTCCTCTAATACTGTATATCTCACCATCTACATAATCAGTGATGCTGTAAATCTCTGTAGATTCAGGGTTTAATTCCACTTCCATTAAAGTCAAAGATACTTGATAAAGTACATGTAGACTCAGTGCAGACTGATAAAGAAAGAGACTCACTGTTGTAGTAGGAGAACTGCAGGTAGTTGAAATGCGAGGGCAGGAAGTCCTCAAAGGGCGTGTCTTTGCCAGCAGTTGAGGCCAACTCTACCGCGCAGTGCTGCTTACAGTTCAGTACCTGCATGTAGTGGTCTGACACACACAAACACATTCACACACATCAGCAAATTCTCAACTTTCATATGACTCATTTCTGCAAATTAAAAAAAACTCCCAGGATGCAGCATCTTACCTGTCATGGTCTGGAACAGGTCGGCGCTGTACTCCATGTAGTTGTATCCGTCGTAGTTGTAGGCCCCCTCACACAGCGCTCTGCACTCCTTATCAGCTGTGAAGTACTCCTCCACGGCCACCTCGAAGTGGTCAGCCGCCAGGCCGAATGAGTCGTCGCTGTAGTAACGCTTCCCCAGTAGGAACTCAGCCTGAGGAGAGAGCGAGAGGGCATCCGATGAGGTGGCTTATGGTCACTGCACGGTGGATGTTGCTACTAGGCAGCAGTCACGATCAACTTTGTCATTCAGGCAAAAGAGCACACTTTTAATAAGTTTAGAGTTGACATGTTATATTAACTCTTAAAGGGACAGTTCACCCCAAAAATAAAGAAAAATACATATTTTGACTCCTACATGTAGTGCTATTTATGCATCTATATTTTTTTGGTGCAAGTTGGAGAGTTTTGGAACTAGATGGCACTCACACAAACTCTTTTTCAGGGCACCCACTTTTTAAAACATCAAACCATCGCAACCCAGTTCACAACAGGTCTCAACAATAAATCTTGGGTAGAGTTAATTTATGTATAAATGAACATCCCTGACCAGTTTTACTGCCATTTCTGCATCACATTATAGTATTTCGACATGTATTTTTTGAAAACATATACGCTTTATATTACTATACATGAGAAATAAATGCATTTAGACTGAGTTAACAGGCCATATCATTGTTTTTATATCCTCTTATCAGGAGACAAAATAGGTGGAATTAACAGGCTCTTGTTTTCCCCTCTTATCAGTAAAACAATATACACATTTTAAATGTTTTCAGTTCTGAACTGAAGAAGCCTCTTGGGTGAGAGGCCAGACATCTTTAAAAACCTATGCAAGTCCAGTTGCCTGTGATAAACCTCAGCAAATACCTGGACCATGACGAGGACTCAGAATCTTCACAGGAATTTAGAAGGGCTATAGAGTCGACATGTTATGGTTGAGACACATCTGATTTAATGAATTTAAAGAAAAATATGTAGAAACGTTACCAGTGCTTGAGCAGTATTCCCACCTTTTTTAAAACGTGAAGTGAGACAGGGGTCCTCAGGGTATAGCTAACCCTTTTTATACCTGATTAAATCATGTTTTTCTAGAAATCTGGGACACAGCTTTATAGGGCCAACAGTTCGGGGAAAAAAAAGAAAAAGAAGATTTAAAAACATGACTTTAATAGCACATTTTTACCCCTACAGTATATTATCAGCAGTTACAGATAGTTTTGGATTTGAACGCTTTTAACACATTTTTTACATTTTAAAGTTTGAAGCTGTGAATTCTTGCCTGGGACAAGGCTGTTTTCTGGCACAGAGCAAGTTTAGAAATGTAAAAAATTAAAGCAGAGCGAAATATTTCATACATTATATATAATTCATATGCACAAATCCTTAAAAAATAAATTTTCAACAAATAAATTGGAATAAGAGTGTTGGTAAGCTTTTTTTCGTAGGACATTATTTGTCCCAGTATTCAAAAATGGGTGATTTACTTTTTTGACATTTTCAGAGTTTATTTTATTTATTTGATAAAAAAGTAAAGAGAGCCTGCAGAACGTAGCAAAGAAGCTCACACACATCACCTTGCTGAAACTATGGGCAGGAGGCCTGACTATACTATCAGACTCTCACCTCTTGAGGACCAAAGTGATATTACGAGACAGGACAGGACTAATACATACCTCCGCAACACAATACACAGAGGTCTTTGACATAATGACAAAACTGTTGATAATTTTATTTCATTTTTGAACGATTTAAACTCAATTTTTTACATACTTCCCCTTTAAAATTGGCCAGTCACAGCAACCACAGGCAAATATGTGAGCGTGGAGATAATCAGGCACCCTCTGCAGACAGGCCTGGAGGATCAGAGGACAAAAATGCCCTAGAAGTCATCAGAGAAGGAGTTTGCTCTCACCATGTGTTTTCTGGCCTCCAGATCTTTGAAGTCCTCCTCCTGTACTCCTGCCATCATCCTGTAGTACTCCAGGTTCTGTCTCATCTCCATGTGATCCGGGTTGGCCAGGTAGAACGTGTTGGCAGCTGCCACAGCTTTGTCCAGCTTATTGATCTGAAAAAAAAAAAAAATATATATATACACATACAAGCTCAGCTCATTCATCATCATCAAAGAGTTATATTTCTACGTTACAATTATTTAGCTGCCGCTTTTATCTGAATTATAAAAGGTGCATTCAACCACATGGATACAACTGAAAACTGGGAGATTAATGCAAGTACATCAAATAAGCTGAACTGCTCCGAGTGCGACGTTCAGAAACAATAAAAGAGAGAACAGTCTGAACAGATGAGTTTTCAGTCTGGGACGGATGATGGGTAGAGTTTCGGCTGCACTGATGTCAGCTCGTGCAGGACAGCTAACAGTCTGGTGTGTCTTGCCTCCAGGACAGGGTCCAGTCTATCCAATCGCTTTAAGTTAAAGCAGCAATGAATGAGAATAAACTATCAAGACAACACTGATATATTATCACCTTATAAAGTTGTCATGGTTAACGTGTTTGTGAGCAGCATTAAATATTCATTTGCAGTCATGGTTCTCTCCACATGGGGAATGTAAATCCAGAATGTAAATGTTTACTCTCTTTTTAGCTCTGTTTTGGTCTCCACCAACTCCTGAGGGAAATATCAGGCTCTTTAGCTGCCAAATGCTCCACTCGGTTCACAAGCTAAGCTAGTTGCTAACTTTGTTGTTAGCAGCTTACTAGTTGCAGTTTGAGTTGTATATTAGTATATTATTAAATCATATTACAATTATATAATGATTCTTTGGACTTACTTTGTAGAAAAGAGTGAATATGACAAATGTTCACTGACACTATACAAAGGGTACATGAATTATCATGAAGGGCCGCGTGCATGATGTAGTCATGAAGAAGGAATCATAAAGTGAATCATAATTACAACACTTTAAATTCAACAAAATACATGTGCACTGTTGTGATTGGTCAGATTTTAGTCCTGTCCCTTTAACTGAGGACTTACCAGTGGAAAAAGACGATTAAAATACCTTAGTTGTTGCATTAAAGGGACAACTCACCCCGAAATCATAATACACATTTTCCCTCTGGCCTGTAGAACTATTTATCCACTTAGATTTGTTTGGTGTGAGTTGCAGGAGAGAGTTTTGGAGATATCGGCTGTAGACGTGTCTGCCTTCTTTTCAATATAGTGGAACTAAATGGCACTCGGCCGGTGGTGCTCAAATCACCAAAAAAAAATAAATAAATAAATAAATAAATAAAACACTGGAAAATCCACAACCAGTGTCTCTTTCCAAAAATCATGACCCAGTTACTCGAGATAATCCACAGGCCTTGTTATGAGCAGTTTCATGCAGGAACTACTTTTATTTCTGCAGTAGAATCTACCAGAGCAGCTTAATTTTCTGATAGACAGAAAGCAGTTCCTCAATTTTTCAAACATATTTTTTTGTACTTTGAGCACTACAAGCTGAGTGTCATTTGGTGCCATTATATTAGGCAGAAATTAGACAATTACAGTAGATATCTCCAAAACTCTGCAACTCACACCAAAAAAAAAACTAGATGGATAAATAGCAGTACAGGTCAGGGGGAAAGTATGTTTTGTTTTTTTTTATTTTGGGGTGAACTGTCTCTTTAAGTCATGCATGGGATGCTAGTTGTGAATTCCTGAAAGTTCAGGAAGTAAACCATGAATTAATTCATCCATGCTCATATATGGATTCTAATTCTAAAGCCTTTCTAGAAAGTGTTACCAAATATTCCTTTGTGTTATCACACCCCCTGCTACTTTACAGCTAAGAGTACTCCAATGATCGAACAAAGCATTATTTACCAGTCAGTCATAGAATGAGTTTGTGGGGAGCATTTGAAAGCAGCACTTTAGGCCTTTAAACCGCTGGATCCCAAAAACCGACGTCCTAACGTCAGACTCCACAGCAGCTGACTCCACCTTAAGACGTGGCATGGCTGTCTTGGTTTTGGGGGGGTTGGGGCATTTCCAGTATGCAGCTCCACATTAACTCTGATTCAAGCTTGAATCATAGAAATAAAAGAAAATATGTTGTGGTTTTCACTTTGCTCGCAGCCTGCATGCTTAGTATGAAGTTACGCTGGGGGAAGAAAACACGTATCTCTAATATGTGATGCAGTTTATAGTGGGAGTGCACTGATTGCTTTTTCACACTTGCAGCTACTGTAACTTACTGTACTTTTACCTTGAAATAAGCCACTTGTAGGTAGTTATACGGGCTCCTCTTGTTGAACTCCAGCTGCACATCTTCACTGACTTGGTGCATAGTTGGAGGACCCAGTTTCTCAGTCTCGCAGGAGTTCACACATTCCGCCCGTTTCAGGATTTTCTGGAAGAAGCCGAGGTCCTCCACGGAGCCGGCCCCCGGTATGGGAACTCCGAGGCCGGCCAGGCGGTCGCCGAAAGCGGTCTGGTTGGCGCAGCTGAGCCGGCACTGAGCCTTCACGTTTCGGACCGTAGCTTTGTTCCTGAGCGCCTTCTCCATGTTCAGGATCACAGACAGCCAGTCCCCCTTATAGTAGGCTTCCACTGCCGTGTCGAAGAGGAAGTCATAGGGCTCCAGAACGAAGCGGCTGCCCAGAGAAGAGTCCGAGGTGACCGGAGGAAGAAGACAGCAGAGGAATACGAGCGCATAACGGAGCTCCATGATGCTGGAAGGTCGGGCTCTGCAGCGGAGCAGGCGGCTGAACCAGAAAGCAGGGAGCCGGCGAGAGGAGCTGCAGACTTCTGCCTCCGACACTCACTCGGCTGGAGGTGTGGTTTGAACGTTGAGCCCCCGGTAACTCCCCCTCTGCCCCCCACCCCCCACACACACATGCAGCTATCTATAATGTGATATAGAACAGTCCCTGTTTACAACAGCGTCTTGCAACTAGGCCAGAAAAAATGGATCAGTATCACAATAAAAGTTTATCATAATGGTTTTTGTTTTTCACGTTATTACAAGTTTTCATGTCATAAAAAACGTTATGGCAGGAAAACTTTTCTCAGTACACCAATATATTTTTCCACTTATTATGTGAAATGCTTCATGTTATAAGTTATTTATTGTTATAGCAATATAAGTGATGTCATGTGATAACTTATATCCTTACAATGCGACGTTACAGCAAGTTATAATGTTATAACAATATCACGTTATAATGTGAAGCATTTTATGTAACAAGATAAATTGCGTATCATTTTTGTCTTGATGTCTTTTACGTTGCTTTCAACTGGTTTTGCGTCGTTTTCGTCTTATGACTTTTTGTGTCATTATACCTTTGTATTATTATATCTTTTATGTCATTTTTGTCTTGTTACATACATTACCTTTGTTTGTTACATAATTTTTGTCTTGTTAGGACTTGTACATCATTTTCATCTGGTAGGTATTTTATGTCATTTTTGTCCTGTTATGTCTTTGTCATCCTGATGAGGTTTTTTGTGTTGTTATACCTTTGTCTTGTTATATCATCATATGTCATTTTTATCTTATTACGTAGTTTACATTGTTTATGTTTGTTATGGAATTTGATATTGTTATGTCTTCTACGTCGTTTTTGTCTTATGTCTTTGACATATTGTTGTTACATTATTATTATTACATTTTTTACATTGTTTCATTGTATCATTTTCATTTTGTTATTTCTTTCTTACAGTCAGCTCATTTAAATCAGGGCTAAAAACACTACTGTTTACTGCAGCTTACCAGTGAAGTAGATATGTGACTTATTGTTAGAATAATCTGTAGCTATTGTTTTTATATTTGTCTGCTGTTGCTTTATGTTTGCTTTCTAAATGCATTTTTGTAATGTTTTTAACTATTTATTGTCTTGCTTTTAGCCTTTGTCTTTAATTGATCTGCAATTTTTATGTTTTATTTTAATGCATTTCTAAGTTCTTGTAAAGTACCTTGAATTGCCTTGTGTATGAACTGTGCT
>JAJHUR010104988.1:3224-17267 GCA_027495735.1 Lutjanus campechanus
TGTTTATTATTTATTATTCTTTATACATTTCACGCCCCAATTTCGCCCCTTTCCCATGCTCAAAAACACACGAAACTTTGCAAAGTTGTCCGGCCGGATCCGAAATTCGATATTTTGGGATGCGTGCACATGGTCGACCAGAAATGGTGAAATAGCGCCCCCTACAAACTTTCAAAAGACCCTCCACATTGGGGTTTATTTGTCGTAGGCTCACAAAATTTGGTACACATATTTATCATGGCAAGACACACAAAAAAGTCTCTTGACGTCATGGTGAAATTTCAACAGGAAGTCAGCCATTTTGATTTGAAGCATTGAAAAAGTGGCCGATTTTGGCCTTTTTTTTGCGATTTCCACTACTTGCATTTGAACGAACTCGTCCTAGGGATTTCATCCAATCATCTTCAATCGTCTTGGTGCACATCATCATGACCCCATGCTGATCAAAAGTTGTTCAAAGAATTTCTGTAGGTCAAGGGGCGTGGCTGCTAGGGCTCGACAAACTTTGGCGACTGTTTTGGAGCACGCTGTCTCGCTTCAAACGGCTGTCACGCCCACATAGTTCATCGTAACAGCTTCAAACTTGCTGGACATAATGAGGGTTCCACCCTGAACGTAACCATATATTGACTTTCCACCTACCTCATAGCGCCCCCCGGTGGTAACAGGAAATGGCCTGTTTTTACTTTAACATGTACTGATGCCACATAGTTGACCCCATCAACTTCATTCCACTTCTAAAACATGCAGAACAAGTTGATGAAGCTACATTATGAAGGTCGTGAAGCTACGAGTAATGGCGTCGACTATTGATCCTTCACCATGAAATTACGTTTGCCCTTTTGATGTCTTTAATGAAGTCATATCATCATGAAAATTGATAGGCAGGTCAAGAATGGCAACCTCTTACATGTGATAGGGGCGTTGCCCATGGGCGGGGCAAAATGGCTCTATAGCGCCCCCTTGAAATCTTCAAAAACCCCTCTCCATAGGGTTTTTTTTTTTTTGGAGTAGGAAGATGAAAATTGGTACACTTGTCCAGACGCACAAAAGTCTTTAGCACCATTGGTCTACTCCAGAAGAAGAAGAAGTCGGCCATTTTGATTTTCACGTTTCATTTTGGCGTGATTTCCACACGTTGTATTTGAACGAACTCCTCCTACAGGATTAATCAGAACGGCTTCAAAGTCACTGTGTGCCATCTAGACAAGGTTGTGATCAAAAGTTATTCAAAGATTACGCTCTTGTTGAAGGGCGTGGCCGTGAGGTGGCAGCGAAGTTTGATGTCTCGCCATGAAACATTAAATTGTTATTGTCCCAGTCAAACTCGTATTCTACGGCAGTTCCGCCGGTACGAGCCAAGGCTGCGGGAGCATGCTTCCCCTAATAACAAAGCATTACATGGCAGGCTAGGAAAATCAATGATGGGTCAAAGTTAACAGATAATTTCTTTCTTTTTACTTCAGCATTTGTCCCTTAATACACACGCATTGTCACAAGGTCAGACTCATCATGTGCTTTTTACTCAGCGCTGTGTCCGAATTATTTGACTGTGTTGTGTTTTACTGACACACGGCGCGCACACACACATATTTGCTGCATGTTGTATGACAGTAAAGTGTCAGCCCGAATAAAGATGAATAAAAATACATTTTTCCCATTTCTTGTCATTGCATTTCCCGGGAAATGTGAAATGGTTTTGATTAGATTTCCAGGGAATCCCGTGTCATGGGATTAAATCCTAGTTATAAAAATGATTCCTTCCTCCTTATTAGTGAGATTAACTTTAAAGACACACACGCACATGGCTGTTTAACATAAATTAAGGTGTTTTGTGATTGTGGACGTGTGTGCACCTCAGCCAAGGGCAAGACACACACACACTTGCATGCTTTTAACTTCAATATTCACACTTTATTGCAGATAGAAAATATGTTCAAAGGACACTTCACTAAGTTTAATAATCAGCAAGACTGTCAGCGATTACTTGGATTTTTTCAGTGCTGCATGCTTTGGAGGCTTGCAGGTCATCCAAGTCTGCCTGTGAGAATTGGAGGCTAGCTTTAAGATCTTGAATGTCTTTGGACATGTTCAGTACATCTTTAACAAGATTGTCCATGCGGGCAAACACAGAGTCAACAATCACTTGTAGGCATGATTTGTAGTTCTTCTCTTGTTGCTCAAGTAATTCCTTATAAAAAACCCTTTGCTGTTCCAGCAGCTCATGAACCATAGATAGAGTGACAAAATCTTCCTCACCTCTTTTAGGCATTTTAGTTCTTCACAGTGTCCACAGTAACTTGAAGTAGAGGAACTTTGTTTGAGTAGACAGCAGGTGGTATAGGGGATCCAGTAGGCCCGACTTGTCAATCCATCAAAGATCTCTTCAAGCGTTGTCCATCCACACTTCAGCAACACGTTTCCATATATGACTTAAATATATGATCAAAAGTCCTTTATATTGAGTTTTAAAAATATTTTAAAGGCCCGGAAATCCAATAAGACAATTTGAGTGGCTTGAAGCCCAAGTTCATGCTGCTGCTGCTACCAAACAGGAAACAGTGAAATGTGAACATCTGCCTCCCTTTGGTACTTTATTTTTTTCTATTGTGGCCCTTTTATTAACATACATGAACTGTACAGCCACACCAGCAGCTCTGAGTCAACATATCAGTCACTGATGACCTGTGGCAAAATATATCTGAAGACATGTTACATTTCATCCAGAAACAGCATCAACATAGAGCTCATGTTGATCAGATTCTTCCTATGGCAGTAAACTCACCACCTGGCTGCACAAAGACTTTTCTTCTCGTAAGAGAAGTTGTTTTTCAGTTGCTGCCAAATCTGCCAAGATTCTTTAGAATGTTTGTTTTATCAAGCTCAAAAATCCATTTTGGTTCATTTCCCCATTTTGTTCTGGATGGATTGAAGTCTGAGGAGTCTCTCCACAGCTCCGTGTCTGACTCTGAAGTGTCAGTGTGCTTTGTTTACATTGTTCTGCAGCTGAGAACATGTTAGAACCAGTCGGTCAAAATGTCTCTCTGAGCCTCTGTGTGTTTTCTCTGTAGGCTCCTTCAAAGTTTAGTTTCTCTCTTGTGTTGCTCTTTGTACCTGCTTTATTTTATTGTTTCTTAATTTTACTGCAGATGAAAACAACATTTCCTGAGTTTGCTGCTTCATAATAAAAGCTTTTACCTAACAAAACAATAAAGGGTTAGGGTTAGGGAGAAGAAAGAAGAAACGTCTCGATATGAAAATGACTAAAGAAAAAAAAAAAAACTCGCCACAGTAAGGGGTGATCGATGACTGCAGTGAGAGGAGAAGGTTCAGGGTAAGTTTTCATCATGGAGACAGAATAAGTGAGGATGTTCACCTGGACAGAGACTTTATAAACCTGCATGTGCAGATATACGAAAAATACACCTGACATCAGGTAATAATAGACCACTGACTGACTGATGAGAGGCTTTATATGTAAATTTATAATTATATTATGATTTAAAATGTAGTCAAACAGAATAATGTCAACATGAGGAGTAGTTTGTAATTTATTTTTCAAACTCAAAATGCCTTCAAACTAATTTAATATACAGTTGTAAGTGAAAAACTTTGGTTTGTATACCAGCAGACTGACGTCACATGACTCTACGACAGGTCTGGACCTCGTAAATGTGTTCGTATCTGAAAGAAAATTTAAAATACGAGAAAATTGGTGAATGCCAAACTTCTCTTAAATCACTTGTACGCTCCACTGAAGAACAAATCTGTTCGTACGAGCGGTTCTTGCATGAGGCCCAGTGTTATTATAAAACTCATGTTTATGAATTTCCGTTACAGGTGTGTCCACTGTATCAGTCATTCTCAGTCAGAGCCAAAACTGATTCCTGAGAACTGGCAAGTTATTCTGATTAAAGCTGGATAATAATATGTTGTCACGGCAGAGACTCACTGTGTGTTGAAACATTGTGAAGTAGTGACCTGCTGTGATATTTCAGTTCTGGAGCAGCAGCCTGGTTCTCTGTTATCTTTCAGCTCCTCTGCCTCAACCCTCTTTGATTTTTGGACAGATAGTTTTACTTGTTGCTTAAGTAACTGCTGCTAACTGTAGTTGCCGTTAGCTATAGGGCACACAAAGTCAAACCATGCCATGCTGTGATTTTGATGTAACTGGATCCTATTTTACAGAGAATATATTTACTTCCCCTCCAGCTCCCCTGCCTCAATTCTTGCTAACTGTAGCTGTTGTTAGCTATAAGGCATGTCGAGTCAAACCAGGCCATGCTGTGCTTACCAGCTTAAATGCACCGAACTGTGCCAAGTCGCACCAGAGATGCAGATTTTTATTACCTCACCAGAGCCAAGTGTTTCTGGGGGTTGGGCCTTGCTGATTGCTGTACAAAAACACAACCTTTTAACATGTGAAAAAAAAAAGTTTATTTACTGGTTTTGGTAAAACTAGATCATATTTTATAGATAAAATATTTACTGGCTTTCCCTGAGTTTCCCGATGGACAGATAGCTTTACTTGTTACTAAAGTAACCACTAACTGCTGCTAACTGTAGCTGCCGTTAGCTATAGGGCATGCAGAGTCAAACCATGCCATGCTGTGCTTACCAGTTTCAACACGCCGAGCTGTACCAAGTTGCGCCAGAGTTGCAAATTTTTATGACCCTGCCAGAGTGTTTCTGGGGGCTGGGCCTCACTGCTTACTGTACAAAAAGCTTTTAACTTGTACAAAAAACAAATGTATGAATTAATTCACTGATTTAGTTAAACTGGATAAAATTGTATGAATAAAATATTTTATGGTTTCCCCTCTGATGTCTTCCAGCTCCTCATCTTCAACTCTCTTTGATTTACAAAGTTTGTCGATGGACAGATAGCTTTACTTGCTGTAAGTAATTGCTGCTTACTGTAGCTGCCATTAGCTTTAGGGCTTTTCCAGTGTCTCTTTTGGCTGTGCAGAGTCAAACCACGCCATGCTGATTTCCTTTTCCATTACCTCTTATGACATGCCGAGCTGTGCCAAGTCATGCCCGAGACAGACTGTCTCTGGAGTGAGGCATGTTGGTACTTTCAGGTATCTGCTCTGTCTTATTCTTTCATGTTAGCTTTCAGCTGGATAGGAGTTAACCTCAACATTTCCTGATTTTGATGCTTCATATTAAAACCCTAAAATAACAAAATAACAAGGGACTTTAATTTTGCATATCCAGGCTTCATCACATTTTGTTTTATCAAGAAAAATTTCACCACTTTATCAAGCTGTTGTGTCATCATTACAGGTCATTCTAATTTAAATTTTGTCATCTACAATTTGGTTGTATTTGACTCCTTTTTTTTTTGGGATTTTTTTGGATTAAAAGAAATAAAAACCTCTTCATTACATTAACTGCCTCCTCATCAAATCTTTTATCTTTCACCAGCTCTTTCTTTTCATTCCTCCCTTTCTTGTTTTTCTTCCCCTTTCTGAAGGACAAACAGCAGAGGAGTGAAATGAGAGCGTTTTCTCAAGAGGAAAACAGGGAATAGTGTGGGGAAAAGAGATGCCGTGGTGGGGTGGTCGGTGGTGGGTGGAAACCAAGCCAATCATGGAGGAGCGTGTGTGCCGTTACACACCAGTGACTCCCACTCCAATACCGCCCCCACCCTCAGCTGTTCACCACCCTCCTACACACATGCACAGAAACACACACACATGCTTCATATATCATCCACGGCTTCTTTTTTTTAAAACACATGCTACCACCTTTACGGTCCTCTTTCAGTCTCCAAGTGCGATGTCATACCTTTTAACCGTGACCACCATCTTTCTCTAAGCTGCCTCAACTCGACCAAATCTAAAACATACAGCCAGAGAAATAAGCACGGATTAAGAAATGCAGAGGCCTCTGGGTAAATAATGTCCGTAATGTGTGAAAATAAAGAGAAAATCTACGTTACGGGATGGTTTCCTGTCTGTCTTGTCTCCTCAAATATTCCTTCAAAACATCATAAAAGTGTCTGACAAGTTCCTGGCTCTTTTGCCAGTACTCATAGTGAGTCCAAACATTGTTGAGTCATCTTTTCTCTCAGGATGAGTCAACATTTTCCTCACCACGTGCAGTTTGTCACCAGCAAAGTGAGAAACATCCTCAAGGCTACATACATGTTAGGGAAAGGGGACTGCAGACCCCTGTTTTATTTTTTTTATCCATGTTTGTTAGTCAGCTGCAACCTTTAAAGTTGTCTGTTCTGTGTTAGCTAAGGTAACGTTAGTCAAACTAAATGCTGCTTAATCCAAATTCCCACAATCACCAGACTCATCGTCATCATCATGATGCATATACTGCCAGCAACCAATCTTAATATTTTTCTTTTTTGCAAGTAAAGTTACTCTGCACTCATTGGTTAAGATTTCTACACACATACTCAGTTAATTTATTTTTATTAATTCATTTTGTTTCACAGCAACATGAGGCCCTGTCAGTGGGGTTTTGGAGGCCCCTACAGACCAGAAGCTCTGGGCACCGGCCCAGTTGGCTGAGTTGATACTCCTGTGCTTGTAGCAAACCCTCAACAGTGATTTTTCAAACAGTCTGTCATCTGAATCATTTTGGAATGTTTTCTTTAGGCTTGAGGACTTTGTAATATTAAATTCTATATTTTTACATCATCAAAAAAAGTGCCTCAGATTTTAAGTAGCCCTTGTGTTTCTGAAGTGTTGTCTTGTCAGTGTGGAAAAGTCTTAAACGGCCGTCATAAGAATAATAAATCATTTTCCCTTTTATTTTCTTTTTATTGGATATGGTTGAGATCGCATCTTTTAGTTTTTGTCTGTTATTTATTCATTAAACTTGTATAATAGGTATATAAAACATGCAATGGACTGAGAAGAAACAATTATCTGGAATGTTGAGCCATTGAAAAAAATGACCTTATGTTTAAAAACTGAGAAATCCTGTCCTGAAATAAAGCATACATACACATATATATATATATATATTATTACTATAAATGAGAGGAACTGTGATGATCAACTGAATCAGTATAGATCAGGGTGTAGTGAAGGCCAGAACAACAAACGAAATCCTCAAAAACTGCTGACTAACCCTGGGTGAAACAAACAAACAAGCAAACACAAACAAGAAGGAGATTTACTAAACCTGGCTCTCTGGGAAAAAACAAAAATATAAGTAACAAGGAAGATCCAGACCCTTTTGGAAGGGCTGTCTTTAGTTACTGTGTGTATGTACCGTTTGTCTTTTGTGTTGTTCTTTGACGTCTGCCTTTGTCTTTCACACAAGTTTACAATGTTTTTTGTATTTTAACCTTTAAGTAATTCTCTAATCAAGCTGATCAGATAAATCAGTTAAATTTAGCTCTAACATAATTTAAGTACATCTAATTTCATCCAATAGGCCTTTAACTGTAATCCAGACTTTGATACAAACATATTTTATTTGAAGAGAAAAACAGTTTTTACATAATTTATTCCCACAGCTGTTATTTTCAGATTTTCAGAATAAATGCTTTTTTTGTTTTTTTGTGTGGGGATATTTAGTGTTTGAATAAAATCTTGTGGTAAAATGTCCCCATATGATGGTGTACTGTAGATCCCAGACATGAGGGCTGGAGCTGGTGTGTTTGAGGGAGGGGGAGGGGGCAGATAGAGAGGTGATTATTAGCGCTCCTTGGGGGCTTTTGTCTGGGCCCCATGAGAGAAAGAGGTTAACGCCACTTAGCCTCAGGAAGGCCCGTCGAGGCCCATTGTGTGTGTGTGTCTCTGTGTGTGTGTGTGTGTGTGGTGTGTGTGTGTGTGACTGATGGGCTTCCCTGCTACGATCCAAAATCACTTACTATTTTCCTCAACCCATCATACCCCCCCTCCCACCCCCCGGCCCCGTCAGCTTCACGCTGACACAAAGGCCTACATGTGTGTGTGCGCAGATAAACAAGGATGTAAAAAGGCAAATGTTTGCAGCAGAGAGCGGTTGCGTTTTAAGACAGATTAAAATTTGAGTAAATCACCAACAGCTTTCCCCTTGAGTTTTTCTCTGAGCAAACTGGACTCAGTTCTTCAGTTTACTGCAAATTCACAGAAAGAACACAGAAAACACACAATGCAAAAATCCACTGAGACCTTAACGGTCACAAAGAAACTCTGCAAAATAAGTGAAAATTATAATTCTTAAATTAGAAACAAGAAAAGGAAAACTGAGTGGACAAAATGTAAAAACTGAGTCTTAACATTTGTGAGTGTACATTTCAAGTTAACAAAAGAAAGTAGGGCTGCATGATTTGGTTAAAAAAATGAAAAAAGTGATTATTTTGACTGAAATTGCAATTGCAATATGCAAAATGATTAATGGAAATGATTGGTTTTGCAATTTTCATGTTCACTGAAAAAAACAACAACTTGATAATGTGATATTTATTGAGGTCTGAACCAAACAAACATGTTTTCTTTCATGTGGAGAACAAGATTTTTAGGCCAGATCATCTCTGCAGCACCTCATTATAATGCTGTTTACTCATGCGTTTTTAATTTTTCAAAAAATTGCCATTTGGTTCTGGTTCCTCGATTTGGATATTGCACTCGGCCTCAGTGTGATTTTATTGCAGGCTTTGAGGCTGTTTTCTTTTTTCTTTGGCTATTGCCGTTCACATCACATGGAATGGACAGTAGAGATGGGAAAGATTCCCACGTGAGTTATATGACTGCAGACTTGCTTGTGTGAAGGTGCATAGATGATAAACTCTACACTATATCCATTTTACTTGTTTGTTTGACAGTACGGGCGCCTTCCTATTAATTATCAAGTCAGATATTTCTGATCTCTCAGAAGAATTGCAGCTATAATTATGATGTTGATTGTATGATTGTTGACATGAACAGGACATGTGAGAGGGAGCAGATAAAATCTTCTCCAAAACTCTGAAAATAACCAAGACCCAATCCCAACGCCCACACTCACAGACTCACACCTTTGAGGAGCATTCCCACTATGTGAGGGCTCAAATTATCAAGGCCCAAGACGCTTAGCTGTGGTCAAGATGGTACTGCTGATGGTGGTCATCCTACTTCCAGTTAAACTATGCTTCCATCTTGTTTTCATTGCACGATTCATTGACTTTTTTTGTACCAACAACCTAAGAGTCAGACACAAATAAACATAAAACTTTAAGTTATTTATTGCATATTTGATCCATCTTCAACAAGGTGGACCTCAGAAAGTTAATGCCTAAGTTTTATGAACACATGTCCTATTAGAGGGGATATGTCCCCTGATCACTGTTGTCTGTAGGGTTATTTCCCACCCAGCATTTGAAAAATCAGATCCTGCCGCCATTTTCATCATTCTAAGATACAAAGAGTCAAGCAGGAAACTCCAGTGACAACAGAGGTCAAACATTGGTCTGACCAATTAAAGGTCACCCTGCAGGATGCACTAAGTGACCTGGAAGACTCATGTGTCCACAGTCTTGGTAAAGATCTTTCCTAATCAGAAACCGTGGATGGATAAAACCATCTGCAACACAATGAAGGGGAGAACTGCTGCATACAACTCAGGGCTGGCCTCTGGACACATGGAGGAGTACAAGAGAGCATCCTACGACCTGCTGACAGTTGTGAAGGAGGGTAAGAAGCAATTTGGGGACAAAGTGGTGCCCCAATTCCTGCAGTAGGGCACTGGAGACGTGGAAGAGATTGAGGACGATAACGGACTCCTCACATTGAGAGCTGATGCCTCTATTGTAGAGAAACTTAACTAAACTTCTTCAAAGCTAACAGCGCTAGCGATTGCCTACAGGCCAGCACAGTAGAAGTGTTTCAGACAGAGAGGAGAGTGTGATCACAGCCTTAGAGCTCGATATGAGGAGGTCCTTCAGCGGGGTAAACAGTCAGAAGGCAGCAGGACTAGACAGCATCCCTACACAGGTACTTAAGGCCTGTGCTGTTCAGCTAGCACTGATGTTGACGGCCATTTTCAACCTCTCCCTGGTCCAAACTGTTATCATCATATGACTCAAAAAATCCATCAACACGTCTGTGACCAGTAGCCTGTCTCAATTACCAGTGTCCAGTGGAGCTTCCCTCCGGGTCTTGAAGTGCTTCGAGCAGCTGATAGAAGACCACATCTGCTTCTCACTACCCACCAGTTTGCATACTAATCTAACAGATCAACTGACAACGACATAACCACATCAGCAAAACCAAGGAGCTGAGTGGATTTTGAAAAAGGAGCAAGAGAGGAACAATACCTCCCAAGATCAATGGGATTTCAGTGGTCGTGTCTCGAAGGAACCCTTAATTTGTGAAACTCTTGCGAGATTTTTACATGTTGTTTCTTCATTCTGCACATTACATGATTATGTTTCATAATGTGACAACACTGTGGTGAAGATATTTGTAGGTTTAGAGACAAAAACACTTGGTTAGGGTTGGGGAAAGATCATGGTTTGGGTAAAAATGATCACTCTTGCAAGATATTTTGTGGTTTGGGGGTTCCCTTCATCGGAGAGGGTGGGCCACCTCAAGTACCCTGGGGTCCACATCCCCAAGGACCTGACATGGTCTGTCCACACAAACATACAGATCAAAAAGGTACATCAGTGCCTCGATCACCTCAGAGGGCTGCAGAAATTCAGGATGTCTCCACAGATACTCAAAATTTTTCAACACCTGCACTGTGGAGAGCACATTGCCAGGGAACATTAGTGGCACCCAGCAGGACCACAAGGCCCTGCAGAGAGCGGTAAGGTTGGCTGAACTTAACAATAGGGGTTGCGCTCCCCAGCGTAGAGGACATTTAGTCCAGGCGGAGCAGGACCAGGGCCAACGGTAGATCATAAAGGATTCAAGCCGTCTGAACAATGCCCTCTTTGATTTGTTGCAGTCTCAGTCTCGGAGAGGCTAAATGTAGAAATATAATGAGTTTTCAAGAAATAAAAACTTGAACTTGAACTTGAGCTCAAACCTGAGCCTGGTGACGTATAGTCTATTTGTCTACATTGGAGACCTGATAAAGACAAAATGACCAAATGATTCTAACATAGGACAGTCCCAGAACCATTTCACAGTTTGACAAAAATAAAACAAATATGACAGTGTTTATTTTGGCCTTTATTTTGGAACTACTAAAGGAAAGTAGTTCCGGTAGATTCTACTGCAGAGACAAAGTAGTTCCTACATGAAACTGATCACAACAAGGTGTGTGGATTATCTTGAGTAATTGAGTAATAATTTCTATAAAGGGTGTTTGGAATTTTTCAGATGTATCTTTTTGGTACTTTAAGCACTACAAGCCCACTGCCATTTAGTCCCATTACACTGGAGAAGGTAGACATTTCTTCGTCGCTATCTCTAAAACTCACACCAAATCCAGGCCAGGGGAAAATATGTATGTTTGATTTGGGGGTGAACTGTCCCTTTGACATAAAAAAAAATGTCAGTCTCACAAGGGATGAGTGCTTGTGTTAAGTGAACATAAAATTTTCTTGTCATTTTTACAGTCCTGAACATTTCATCTGGACTCAACACCAACATTTTGTGTCATGGATGAATTGGCGTCTATAGTGATAGCGACGTCTAAACAGGACTGACATGAGACAGCCACGTGTTCAGAAACACACAAGGGACTTTGTTGGTGTGGGAGTGTTGCTGAGAACCAGTGAGGCGATGAAATGAGACGTTAAATCAGTTTCAACTTTGAGCTTTAATATGTTTGATGCGTTATTTGCACTTTCTTAATCATTTTAATTCTTGTGTTAATTCTAGATGATCTCAATAATATCACATTGCAAATTGCTTTATTTGAAAGCCAGACAGATCAAACACGCAGACACACGCTGACAGAGCCTGTTTCTGTTCAGAGGAGCTGGCCGCGGTTTTGTGTGGAGGCTGACAGGCGTCTCATCAGCCTGACCTGAGCGTCTTCTCATTAGGTCACAGTGTGCATGCGGTATTAGCCCTGCCACATCTCATTGTGGGAGACGTACGCCCCTTGCTTGGAGACCGTGCGCGGAATCATTGCCCACCACCTTACAACTGTCCCTCAGAAATGAGTTTAGTGTTGTGATTAATTTGGCCCCGTGTCATGTGTCCCTCTCAAAACGCAATTATGCCTCTGAGGTAAAGGACAAACCGTCCATCAGACCGAACTGATTACAAATCAAAAAGAAATGGTGAGTGGCAGTGGGAGAGGAGCCGAGGGATCCCATGAAAATTTGTTATTTACTGTACGACACAAAGAGCAATGTGGCGGAGAGAAAGAAAAGAAAAAAACAGAAAAGAAAGTGAAAGAATAAAGTTTTAGAGTCTCTGACCTTTGAGCTCAGTCAGCTCAACTGACATCTGTAAACGATGTTCCTTTGTACTGAGCATCTTCAAACTATTCACTGTCAATGTAGCATCACTGCACTGGTTGCACATTAAAGGACCAGTGTGTAGAACACCTTGTCTCACCCTCCCCTTCCAAGCATTTTTGGGGAGCCTACAGTAGTCATTCTAAGGCTGCCCTCCCACTGTGTGCTCCAAAGTGGTGAGGACATAAGATCCCAAATACATTAAATTTAAAGGTTTTTTTTTCTTTTTGTTCTGTCATGTTGTTTTTTTTAAAATCTCATTTATTTGGGAAGGTGGTCCTCAGAAAGTTTTAACAATCAGAAGTGGGCCTTAAGTTACAAAATTTTGAGAACTGCTGATCTACGGTGTCCTCAAAATTCGTGCAAAACGAAACATGACAGTTCAATGTGGCGGCCTCCGTGGAGGAGGACTACTCCCTCTATAGATATAAAGAGCTCATTCTAAAGTAATGAAAACATAACCATTCTTATTTTTAGGTCATTGTACACTAATGAAAACATACGTATGAATATTACATTCCATTTCTGCCATATAAATAAATCTCCATACATCCTACACAATGGACCTTTAAGTTTAGATTCTAAAATTGTATCAGTTACGTACAAGGCCCTGTTCTGGCTCCAGATTATATTTAAGAATTTTTAAATCCTTACAGACAAACCAGGCCCTTAATATCAGCTGATCAAAACCTTTTAGGTGCTCCAGGTGCTTTCAATTATGTGTTATGAGTCATATTTTCTTTTGATTTAACTATTTTATTGTTTATTTTACCTCATTATTACATTTTTTAATTGTGCTTATTTTAGCATCATCATTTTAGTATTTTTATATACACTGTTTCTATGCACTTCCAGGTATTTCACTATTGTCGTTTTATCTTCTTTATGAGATCATTATACAGTATATTTGCCCAATAAAGTAGATCATCTCTTATATTTACATCTTATTAGTTTTTATACCCTATTGTATGTGGTATCTCCTTTACCAAAATTCCACCTTCTTTGTATGAGCTGATTTCTTTTATCCTCATTTTATTTACTTATATAAAAAACTTATTTCCTTTATTTTGTACTTGTACTTCCATCTGTTGCACCGGCTTTATAATTTGTGCTTGTTTCTTATTTTTCTTTGTCACACAGGGGGGTTTACATGGATTTCTGATTTTTATTTTTTGTTCTGTAAATCCTTGAATCTGGAAAGCACTTTGTGCATAACCTTTAAAATATATATTATTATTATTGGCAGTAGTATCATATTAATTTTAGTAGAACATCTTCTGAAAATGTAAGAATGATCAGTTATTAACAGAATGTTTAACCTTGTTTAGGGTTAAAGAAAAATAGAATTACATAGAAGTATTTATCTTGTTATCAGGTGACGTGGTGGAAGTAAATGGTCTTAGAAAATGTTTCTTTATCAGGACATCTAGTCAAACACTTGTCTATAAAGGCCTAGGCTGTGGATTTATCTTTCCAGTATTTCTCTGCCATCACCCCGGTCTATGTTAACATGTTGTCACTTTGGGAAAACTGTTTTCTTGAACAAGCAGTAAAAACAAATACATCAAATCTGACTTTGCATTCATCCACCTCTCCTCCTGAGCTCTTCTTCTCTCCATCAAATTTCGCTCTTTTCTCTTTCAAATCCACTCATTCCCTCCTCCTCCTCTGTCCTGTAACCATGGTGACCG
>JAJHUR010104990.1:0-10322 GCA_027495735.1 Lutjanus campechanus
AGTGGGATGAATGCCGTCTCTCCTAATAAGACCAGGTCTTCCCCAGAATGTCCGCCAATTATCTACAAAGCCCACATTATTATCTGGACACCACCTCGACAGCCAGCGGTTGAAAGATGACATGCGGCTAAACATGTCATCACTAGTGGTGTTAGGTAGGGGCCCAGAGAAAACTACGGAGTCCGACATAGTCTTTGCGTATGTACACACCGACTCAATGTTAATTTTAGTGACTTCCGATTGGCGTAATCGGGCGTCATTACCGCCAACATGAATAATAATCTTACTGTATCTACATTTAGCCTTCGCCAGCAGTTTCAAATTTGATTCGATGTCCGCTCTGGCCCCGGGAATACATTTGACTATGGCCGCTGGCGTCGCTAGTTTCACGTTTCTCACTATGGAGCTGCCAATTACCAGAGTTTCCTTATCAGCGGGTGTGTCGCTGAGAGTGGAGAATCTATTAGAAACGTGAAGGGGTTTGTGGTGAGCCGTGTGCTTTGTTTTACGGCTATGCTTCTCTCAGACAGTCACCCAGCCTCCCGGCTGCACGGGAGCTGCAGGGGGACGGCTAACAGAGGCTACCTTAGGTCAGTCCGCACCGGCTATTGGGGACTGGCTAACTGCTGAGTTTTCCATGGTGCGGAACCGCGCTTCTAATTCGCTGAGCCTCGCCTCCAACGCAACAAATAAGCTACACTTACTACAGATACCATTACCACTAAAGGAGGCTGGCGAATAGCTATGCATGCTACACACCGAGCAGGAGAGAGCAGGAAAGTGAGAAGTAGAAGGAGAGGGAGTAGAAGGAGAGGGAGAAGCCATGGCTAACAGTTATGCTAGTGCTGAGGTTAGCTAACAGACGGAGAATATGAAAGACAGTGATAACGCTGCCTAAGTGATGTCGCGGCAGGTGCTTGGTTTGTACGTGAGTAGTCTAGAGTTAAGGACTACTCTTTGACGTTAATTTGCCGCTGAGATCGGAATATTTTGGTTAAGTATAGTAGGCTAAGTCGGAGCTGCAGTATCAGCAGTACACAACACAGCAACAGGAAATTACGTAACACGCTTACCGTAGCACGTCAGCAAGACAATCTCAGTCTCTTGCATGTCTCGTATCTTCTGTTCGTAGCCGTCGAGCTTAGAGGAGGCCAGATCTAACAGCTTGTTAGAATGTCTGAGCTGTACAGACATCACAATTGCCATTTTTCCTAGCATTGTGCTCAACGCCTTGTTTTTAAGTGGGGTGGTTAGAGCTGTGGTTGTCAACTGAGCAAGTATGGATTCAAGTTCAGCCGGATTGGTGTTTTGGATCTCAGTTGAGTAGTTGGGAATCAATGTTTCAGTCATGTTCGCCAAAGCTGGTTCAAGATTATCAAGGGGAGCTCCTCGTCTTGGGGAGTCAGATAATTCAGTCAAATCCATGTTGAGCTTCGGTTACCTTGATGTACAAGGTGTTGTTGGTTAAGGAGTTTGATTTTTAAAGGTGAATAAGAAAACAAAGTGTCAAATTAATAACACCTTTGTATTATTAGACTCTCTGAATTTGACTTTTATTTATTACTAAAATCAAAATTGGGTTTTGTTTGTCTACTTAACTCAATAGTGTTATCAGTAATTTTGTAAAATCAAATCAGTTAATGAAAGCTTTAAATTTAGAAAGGGGGAGAGAATTTATCTTCTGCAGTAACAGTAACTCATAAGTAGTCAAAGGTAATTAGTAAGTTTATAACAAACTAATTAAAAGAGACTGACTCTAGATTAGAAGTATCTAAAAACAAAAAACAAAATAAAAATAAGAAATATTTTATTTATTAGATTATTTTAATTTATTTTGGAAATTTAATCACAATTTGGATACAAAACACATCAAATGTGTTTATTTGATTGACAGATTTAATTGATTATTTAATTGTAAGACAATTCTGAAATTCAAAAGTGGTGGAATACCTTTTAAATTGAAATCAGATTTGATATGGTTACGTCTAATCAGAGATCACTGCTTTGTAAAAGATAAATGAAATCAGGCTTGGTCAGGTTATTCTAGCCTGAAATTACTGCTTTGTGGAAAAAAAAGAATATTCAGTATCGTAATAGGTTATGGATTTACTAAAATTAACAAAGCTTAACTGTAATCAAGGTTGATTATTAAGACTCTCATCAATTACATACACAAGTTTCAAACTGTGAATCAAACTCGGTTAACCAAAACAACCAGGTGAGGGTTCTGTTATTTAAAGACTAGTTGTATTTAGTTAAACAGCTAACAGAGGGTGTTATTTATTTCAACAATTTACAATTGCAATTAGGCAGAACAACCACGAGGGTGAGCTATTACTTTTATACTTCTACTTGTAGTTAGGGGATGACCACAAGGGGAGCTGTCCTAAGGACTACTAACAGTAGAAGAAGGCTAGGCAGGAAGTGGGATTTGGCAATGCCCACTGAGGGACCTTCGCAGTTTGACTGAAATTAGATCACTCTTCTTTGAGACACGGTTGCGTCAACATCAGAGACAGCACGTTGCAGCTGCAAGAAACTCACTGAACACACAAGCAGATTAGCACGGCGGCTAACAACAGCTTTCAGCTTAGATATTCAAACAGATCAACAATCAGGCACTTCAGCATTTAAGAATCTGTTCATTCAAATGCAGCTGATTGATTTTAATTATAGACAGCGGTCAGTGCGCGTCTGTAGAGTTGTTGCTATAATAAAGTTATCAACAACTTAATACCTCTATACTGCCGTAGCAGCTTGTCTATGCTATTTAGCTAATCTGGCAGGAAGACAAAAGAGGGTTCTGATTAATTATCTCTCTCTGGACCGTCGCAGCAAAGCATAATTAAATCAGGACACGATTATAATCCTGGAGCTTCGCAGTCGATTGTAATGGTGCCAGGAGGCCTCTAAAAAAATTTTTATCACAGCGTACAGCGACACTTGCATGCAGATATCTGAGGAGTGTAGGTTTTTAACAACGCTACTGTTGGAACATAAAGACTCAAAGTAGTGTTGCTTTAAATTTAACATCTTGAAGACTGAGATTATGCTTCGTCACAATTAATAATGCTCACACACAAACCAGAAACGCAGAAGAGAGAATATACTGTATATGCAACAGCACATTAAAAACAAATTTCAGTGGAAAGTCAGCACAGCTTATATTAGAAATCAGATACGTTTATCCTTATCATTACCATTAAAATCGCCAAGGTTTGTCAGTTCATATGACTTAGTTTACAGAAAAAATTATTTGAATAGGCCTCACGCAGGGGCATCAAAATATGTAGGGTAATATGATATTAATACCTCGTAATAAATGTTCCTACATTAACATTTATCAATAAAAAGGGAGCACCACCTCCAAGTTGGAGGAAAATTACTGTAATATATTAATAACTACGTGGATTAGTTATTTATTAATCAGTACACTTATCAGTCTTATCTGAATTATGAATTCTCTATACATTGATCTTAATTCCTGTATCAGAAAGAGATACAAACAGACAACGACTTGGCAATAAATGAGATTTATTAAAGATTAAATGAGTTAATATATATGTGAATAAATGAAACAAGGAGGTAGATGATAACACAAAACACAATATATATGGACATTAATATAGATAATTCAAAGGTACTTCAGTTGCTATAGTGAGAAAGTATGTGTTTGTAGGTAAGTTTAAAAACGTAACAATGTCTTATCGTGTGTAAAATCACTTATCTAACAAACGTGAATTAAAATTAAATCATATATAGCTTTTTTCTTTTGACATCAACTCATCACACCCCAGTGGCTGAAGCCAGTGGAAGAAGTTTGCCTACTGTTCTGTAGCGTGGACCAGGTTCAGATGTGTTCAGCGGACCCCGAATCATCTCTTTTGGCACCAGCAGACCTTCTAGACGCACGGCTTCCCAATGGAACGGTGTCAGCTGAGATGCAGTAGCAGGAGAGGGTAGCAGTCCCAGACGAAGTCTCAGTCAGTCCCATTTAAGGCCCGTCCATGGAGTGTACAGACAGTCTTGATTTTTGGCAAAAAGTCACGGTGTGTGAGTGACTTGGCAGGAGGCAACCCGCTGTTCTGGTGATGGAGTTGTGACAAATTGGATAAAAGCTCCGTCTGACTATTTACTCGTTTCTAATGAAGTTGAAAAAGACTTTGCTGGCCAGTCTATCATTTTCAAAAATTATTAACATGTAAAAGAGTGTCTCTGAAAAGTTGCAAGAAGGAATGCAACTTTGAAAAACCATCAAAACTTAGAATGAGGTTTAGAAAGTTACTTGAGTAAAAATACGCAAACATAAAACAAGATAATTAAGATAATCACTTAAAGAATGGATACAAAAACGTATAAGAATAACTGGAAAAGGCAAAATTCAGGTTCAATATAAAAGAGAAAAAGCATGTGCTGAAAACGCAACTGGTGTAGTTGGGAAAAACTTAAGGTTACAAACGTGAGATAGGAGATAGGAATTGTCACCTAGAAAATAGTTAAAAAGAGAGGGCGAAGAGGAATAACTATTGCAGAAATTAATCAGCTCTAAAACAAGATCTCAGCATGTTTCAGAAAGAAATAAAATGGATTGTCCGTTGTGTTTTACAATTAGTGTCTTTTGGTAGATGGCATTCAGGCACTTCGAAGAGCTTTGAAAGTGTATGTTTATGACTTCCTGTGTCATGTGTGATCCGAGTGTCTCTGGAGACAGACTTCCCGGGAGGAGAATCATAAACCAGATCTGGAAGAGTTCATTCTGACACCGAACTGCCGGAATGCATCCGAAGGTGTTTATTCAACCAAAGGTGAATACTGGGTAAGAATCGTAAAACTTCATTTTTGCCAAGTGAAAATGTGACCTACGTCCTTAAGGTCATATTTTGGAATTGCACCGCCAAGACTATATGCCAAATGTACCTGTGAGGGCTGCACTATAGTGGTAGTAGCAGACTTGAGGATTTCTTCTACCAGATTTAGGGAGACTAGGTAGGTGGGAATCTTTCCTCTGCTCAAGCGGTTGACGGAGGAACTGATTTCCCTGACTAAATGTTGCATCAAGTCTCGGACTACTCGCACATAGGTTATGTCTTCTTGAACTACCTTTGACAGGGTACTTAGAGCATGCAGAGTGTTGTTAAGGAGGGTGGAGTGTAAATTCACAGTCACAATAGTGCCCTGGAGAGTTTTCCCCAAGCCCTGTAACTGTTGTTGTTGGAGGAGAAGTCTTTGCTGGATCTCTGGCAACTCTTCATCCAATTCGCCCATATGCCTCTGGAGCGCACTAATACTTACAGAGTTAGCAGCTGAGAGTCCAATCGAGAACAGCGATCCAATTGCTGATGCTGCAGCTAGCAGACCACCTAGGAACTGTTTTGGTCTTTTATTGATACTGAGGTTTTCCTCCGTAACTGAAAACTTTTGTAGCTGTTCCAGGGTGTAGGTGATGGTCTGCTTGGTGCGTTCAATTGTATCCTGTGCTTGGACTCCGCTCAGTCTTCCTTCGGTTAACCGTGGGGGAAGACGGGTGTGTTCTCTATACACATCCCAGGGGTCTAGGCACACACAAATTCTCTGGGTGTAGAGTCTGCAATGGGTGATCAGGAGACCGGGGGTCTCCTGTAGGACCGTGCCGGTAGGTGGGCCGGGTTCAATCACCCCCAAGGCCAGGGTAACTTGGATGTGGAGGAGGATGCCAACTACCCAAGCAGATTTCATCCTGCAAGAGACCAGAAGTTTGTTATTAGTATGAGAGGGGGATCCACGTAGATGAGGTTTCCACGGGCAGCTGCATCATTCATGGCCTTATGGAGGAAGATGTTGAACTCAGCTGGAGAGTTCGAGTACCCAAAAGGGCAGCGGTTCCACGTGTGCTGGCGATTGCCAAAAGAAAAGGCCAGTTTATACTGGTCTGCTGGGTCGACTCTCATTGTCCAGAACCCGTTTGCCATGTCGACCGTCGAAAAGAAACGAGCACCTTTCACCTTGGCCAGTTCCTGATCCAAGTGGATCATGGGCCAGCGGGAAAGTCGGACCTGTTTATTCAGTGGACGGTAGTCGATTGTGAGCCACCACTTGCCAGTTGGCTTTAATACTGGCCAGATTGGCAAGTTGTAAGTTGAATTACATTCCCGGATGATCTGCTTCTCCAGTAGCTTGTCGAGGATCACTTGGATCGACTCGTATGCAGCCAATGGAATTCTGTACTGGCGCACGAACGTTGGTAAAGCGTCGAGGGCAGTGGGAATGCGGACTGTATGGAGATCAGTGACCCCACAATCTTGTGAGTCTTTGGAGAATATCGCGTGAAAGTCGCAAAACAGACTCCGCAGGGAGTTTCTCTGGTCTTCGGTTGCCAACGCATCGGCTTTTGCCAGCTGTTGATCGATCTCAGCTTCAAAACCAGGGTATGGTTCCTATGGCGAGGGGCAGCCTCTGGTGTCACCCAGTGCTGCGTCCCCTGGTTGAGCCACAGGGGCATACATGACCATATCACCTGCCTCGCCCAGCGTAGCGCTACAAATGGATTCATTCTGAAGTGAATCATGTCATGCGACAGTGATCATTTTGGTCGGGAAGGTAGAAAAAATGTCGTTCTGGTAACCGTGTCCGGCTAAGGATGGAGGTAGCTCCCCAATGACTGGAATTGTTCATTCAAAGTCATGGAAGGAACTGTCAATCAACATGCCCAACAGCTGTCGCACTGACAGCTGGATTGGGGCGTAAGTCAAGTTTTGGACCAGAAGGTAGGTGGAACGACCGTCTATCTCAAGCAATGGGGTGCCGCAGACCGTCAGGTTGAGTTCAAGGAAGTGAGCTGAGGGCTGGAAAAACGCCTGTGAGTTGGACATTTTCTGTCCCTTGTGAATGACCAAGCGGAGTGGGACCCCTGCTGTCCTTGCAGGGATAGTCATGCCCACTTTGTTAGCAACCTGACATGCTTGGGGAATGGTCTGGCCCGATTGTACATGTTGTGGTTCCAACTCGGGTGAATGCTTATCAGCTTCAGCTCGTGACCACAGAACCTGCTTGATCGTATCCAACTGGGTCCCGAGCCTGACGAGCAGGTCCGCTCCAATATAGAGCGGAGGATGGAGTTGAGGAATGACACTCATGAGGTGCACCAACTGTCTCTCCCCAATCTGGATCTGGAGGGCACATACTCCAGTCGCTTTGAGGAGAGTTTGTGGTGACCCCGCGGAAAGAATGCGATGGCTTTGCTGTTCAATGCCGGTATGACCACCGTTCTGACACAGTCTGTTGTACCATTCTTGGCTGATGGCAGTCTTCTTGGACCAGAGTGCTAAGAGCACATCTGGGATTGACACACCATTTACCTGTGCTCCCCCGACTATGCAGGGACTATACAACCTGGGGTTTGTGTTCCTTAGGGAATAAAGACCCGTGGTCTTGGAAGAGGTTCTGGCTACCACTCCGTGGCGGCTGTGGGCCCGCGGGTGATGCCACCTCAGGTTGCGAAAGAGGCATGAGCATCGGTAGGCGTCCTCTGGATTCCTGAATAGCGGCGACTTGTCCATTTAGGACTGGTGGACTGTTTTCAGGAGCGAGGGGTTTTGGTATAGCTACCTGCGCCCACAAGTGTCCTTGGTGACAGTCAATGAGTGGAGCCAGTCGGTCCAGTAGGTCCTGACCGATAAGTAATGGCTCTGTGTCGATGGCACAGATGTGGATAGGGTGCACTAGGGTCATCTCCTGGAAGGTGATACCGATCCAGGCACCTTCAGTGATAGGTGACCTATCCTGCGTGTAGCTGGTGATGCTGCGTGATGCTCACGTTGCAGTTTTCGATCTGTAGTGGCTTACCCAGAGAGAGCATCGCCCTAGAGACCTCAGCAAATGTTTTTGAGCACATCAAGCTGATTTCTGACCCTGAATCAAGAAGGGCCAGTGTGCTGAGACACCCCCCTACCACAACGGGGGTTTATATTCGACGAGCATTGTCCTTGCGGACAAGCTCGCCCAAGAACGTCAAGAAGGGAGGGGGTGAGGTGTTTAAGGGGGCAGATTGGGGACTTGTACCAGCCCTCTCTGGCTCTCTCCCCCAACCAACAAAGTATACTTTGGTGGTTGAAGGGGGAAGGAGCCTGGCCTAGTCATGCTAGTGGTGGATCGGAGTCAGGGCCCTTCGGGGCCCTTGATGGTCTGGGCTGGCAGTGGGACTTATCCCGCTGCTTCAGTGCCTCGGCCAGATACTTCTGAACCAAGCCTTCCACATCCTGCCTTAACCCCCCCTCCCCTGGGACAATTGTGAGCCCTACCCCTGCCACCTTGTACTGGTGGGTTGGGGTTACGCTTGACCCGAACTTTCCCTTCTGGTGGGAAGGAGTCCTGCAACGCTGGTTATCACCCCCCTGGTTTTGTGGCCTGCTCCGTGACCGAGGCGGTCGATGGGTTTGAAAACCCGTCTTGCCACTCGACTTAGCGCGAGGCATCTCATGGCCTTCCAGTGCTAAGTGGGTCTGCTCTTTGGCAGCCTGGATACCCAAGACCTGGGAGTCACTCTCATGTCTCCGTTCCGGGCGCATGCACATTTCCCATACCAACTGCGTATATCGTTTAATCTCCTGCATGGTGAACTTACCTGACTTGCAGTACATTGTGATGTCAAAACGTACACTCTCGTGGAGGTTATGAAGAAAAAGTGACTTGAATGCCCATTCCTCTTCCAGACCAGGCATATTGCGTCCTTGAAAGTATGCCGTCTGTAAGCGTCGGTAATACTCCTGTGGTGGCTCATGCTTTTTGTGTGTGACGGTGAGCAGCACATCTGCGAGCAATAACGGGTGTTATTGTGAGAGAGTTAGAGGAAAAAGAGAGAAGAAAAAAAGGGAACCGTTAGTTGCTCACTTAGTTGCTCAGAATTTCGCACCTAGGTGTAAAACCACAATGACCATTGGGAAATGGAGTTTCCCTAGGACTCCCTTTGTCTGCTCTCTGTGGTAGAGGCTGTTGTAAATCCATGTAGGCCTCAGTTGAGTCTGACAGGCCCAACAATTGCTACCTTTCGTCACATCAGAAACTCTTTATCACCTGAAGCTGCTAAGTCATATCTGAATTGCCCCATATTCTGTATTATGTATCATCTTGGTCTCAGGGGAACAAGACTGCTTTAAATCCAATTAGATCACTTTATAATCAAACCCTGAAAGTTCTAGATAAGAAACACGACAGCATCACCACTATGATATACTTGAGAAATATAAAATGTTATACTGTGACAATTGAATCCTATTTTCATATGTTCGCTTAGTACACAAGATTATTCATAACGCTGCTCCACCTTCTCTCAATCAGCCTTTTTATATAAAGCCATCAAAGAATGGAACAGGCTACCTGATCTCCTAAAAACTATTAAATTATTGTAGTTTCTCCTGTGATGTTAAAAACTAGATTTTAAGCAGTCCATCCTGTCAGCACTGATCTTAGATAGACGTAGATGTATCCTTACAGGTACATAGATGGTTTCTGTCACCCCTGTGAGTACACATGCCGCTAACTCTGTCATGTAACAATTGTATATTCATTACTGCAAGTTGTATTGCGCAGCCTATACCAACTATTCTTGTGTAGGGTAGAGGCACTGGTAACGTGAACACTTAAAAATATGAGAATTTCTATTTCATAACTTAAATTTTATTCTGACCCTGCGGTGTGGTGTCTTTTATATTATATTTTGTACCATGCAACCATACTTAATGTTTTATTTACTTTTCTTTTTGGCTCCAGCACTGGTAAACCAGTTACTTTATAAGGTAGTTATTGTATGTTTCATATTGTATTTTGTACTGTACAATGTGTTCTTATTGCATCTATCTCGGCAGGCACTTGGATGTACTGTTGGTCATATTGCACGTTGAATTCTTGTTTGTTGTTTGACTACAGATGAAAATTAGCGCTTCGCTAAATCTGGTGCAAACATGTTTTCATTTCCTGTATATGATCAATGTCATTGCACACTGTCCTTCTATAAATCCTCCAAGAGAGACAAACTTGGAGCTTTCCCACTTGTTCACAAACAAGATATTGGCATCCGTCTCCCTATAGTAACTCATGAGGTGTCATATGCAAATCACGCAGCTCACTCGAGCAACAGAGTTAATGCCAATGGAAGTGCTGCTATCTAATTTAGACCCATGTGCTGGCAAATTTTCGCAATACGATTTTCCAAAACACCATTAATTTTCTCACAAATCCCTTAACTTTGTGAATGATAGACGACACCGAGACGTTGTTTAATTCCCACTTTTTTGCTAAATTAATTTCACTGTCTTATCCACAAACTCTTTCCCATTATCTGGGGATAT